>DWKW01002350.1:0-11158 GCA_018250115.1 Doberes anticus
GCCGCTGCGTGCGTGCGGCTGGCTACCCTTCGTAATACATTCAAGGTGAACCGTTGTATTGTGTAGGAATCTAATAGGTTATTGCTTTCTTCGTGTTTGTGTTCAATCTACTTTTGTTATGTATATTAATATTATTAAGTTAAACTTTGTGTTGTTTTTGAATGAGTTTCGTTTAAAATCTGAGGTACTAAAATTTAAGGATTGTGGTAAAATAGGCTGAAAAGGCAAGCCCTTAATGTAAAAACTCCATACACATTCAAACTCAAATAGGACGGAAATTCAATCGGATGTCACAGATAGGCGTTGCTACTAGGTACTGACTTTACTAAGACCCCAAACTGAAAAATTTTAGAAAGAGCACTGCTCTTTTAGCGTAGAAATACGAGTAGGCGTATCAGTCGAATCTTGACAACAAGTCCTTATCGAGAAAACGTAGAAACCGTAAATAATCTTTATTTGGTTTCATCAAAACATAAATTTAAACGCTTTGTCATTCTGTTTATTACATTACGAAGTTAGGTGTTCTGATTGAATATATAAGAAAGTCTATACAAGATACACTCACCAAATCCGATTAAATCGGAACAACCCATGATTCAACTATTGTTTTAAGACAACATTGTGTTGACCGCTTTTGCTTCATACTCGCAACACCACTGGCCATTTATCATCCACCGGCTAATTCGAATTCAGTATCAGTTTGTACGATAACGGCTTTACGTAACAACTAATAAAGTGGGACAATGATGTTACATACATAATGCAATATACGGAAGATACTTTCTTAGGCGTTATGTGTCAAATTTGAGACACAAAAGCTTTGAATCGCGGAATAATATGCAAATCGCGCGTTGGTAGCTTAGTACTGAGTGGTGTTAAATCGATTAATTTAGATTTTGGGATATACCTACACAAAAAGCTTTCAAAAGGTAGGAAGACAGGAAAGAAAGTAAAATAAGGTTAAAATCCGAGTAAGAATCAATACTGTCAGTATGCTTTATAATGAAAATGAAAAATGAAAATAGTTTATTTCAACCCAAATTTGCTATAATGATGTATATATTGTATTAATAAAACATAATTCTCAAAATATTAATTATGTTCAAATACTAGACAAATACCAGACAATCCAAAGTGAGTTATAGCCTAGTGGTTTAGCATCTCGAAACCGCTTTGTTGGGTCGAGGTTCAAATCCCGCCACGCACCTCTATTTCTCGAAAATTATTTTCAAAGCTTTCGAAGTTATGTGCGTATTATTAATAAATTATCACTCGCTTTAACGGTGAAGGAAAACATCGTGAGGAAACCTGCATGCCTAAGAGTTCTCCATAAAGGCTGTCAAAGGCCTGTGAAATCTGCCAATCCGCACTTGGCCACCGTGGTGGACTATGGCCTATACTCTCTCATCTTTGAGAGAAGACCCGTGCCCAGCAGTGGGCCGATAATGGGTTGATGATGATGACTAGACATCCGAAGTAAAAAACATAATCATTTTAATTAGTATTCTGAGATATGACAGCGTAATACCACAGAAGAGTCAAGCTGTGTCTCAAAATGTACTTTTGGGCAGATTTTTTTTAAGGCAGTATTTTAGACTGACTATAATTTATTCTTTTAAATTATGAAAGCTCCTTGCAATGTATTCAGTATTTTTTGCAAGATTGGCGAACAAACAGATGGTAAAAAATGTGTTGCGTTAAGAGATCGCCTATCAATTAATTTGTCAAAATATCTTTAACGTATGTACATAACGGCCGCTTTACAATTTTACACTTAAGAGCTCATAATTGAAAGAGACAAAAATACCTAACACGGAAGAAGTCTAAAGAATAACAATATTTTTGACAGAATATTGAATGATATGGAGTGTCGATGATGTAAATGGTTAAAAACAATATTGCGCAACGTGAAAGCGGGAAACCGGTGAAATACTGATAGTTAACTGCTTTTTACAACCGCACAGCTGTCGTTTCGCCGGTTTTCTACGAAATAAACATTATTTTATGGCGTTACCAGTACCAACAGCAAACCACTGATACGTAATGTCATAGAATTTCTGACTCAACGCCAGAGGAAACATTTTACCTAAAGAAGCCCTATTTGTTTATCTTTTTTTAAATTTGCTTACACTTACTTTAATATACATAACAGATAGCCACTGAAATTCTGACATTGTAATCTGTCAGGTTTTTACAGAAACTAAGATTAAATTGTGAAGTGATTATTGACTGCATTATTAAACCGACAGGCAGGTAAAATTAATACAACTCGTCTTAGTACAAGCCATCGAACCCATGTATCATAAGTTGACGCAAATCCGATCAAATTTTTTACTATGCTGAGGAGCCTATGGGATTTAAAGATATAAATTTTACTCATTTCATAATACGATTATTGCATAACACAGATATTATCAACTCGTAGATTTTTGTAATAAAACTCAGGCGTAGGAAGAGATTAAGTCAAAGGGCATAGGCAAGATTCATTAATGCTATAAATTTTCAGATTTCGTAAGCGTAATGAAGCATTTAAAAGTTTTATAAAACTGAAAACTTCATCGCTGCAGTGATAGAATGGTTTTCGTTATTAAGGTCTCTACAATCAAGCGAATGCACATCGCGAGAGGAGTATAATGGGTGCATGTACCGATACTATTTGAGGCCCTACTCATCATGGGTCACGACCAGTGACCTGAGGGGGCGCGGTCCCTAACTCACTTCAATTAACCAGCCATACATCGACGACTGTAGGCCGGTTACACATCATCCGCGTTACGTGGTTGCTCGAGGCAATGTACTTTCTCCAGTGGACTTATTTAAAATCGTCTCCAACGCATGATTGACGCTTGCTCTATTGTTACCTTAATCGTTACATAACCCGATTTGATGTGCCGTCACTCAGACGAATATTTTCAGAAGACCCTGTTTTGATAATGTGTAATGATGCGTATTCTGAACGCTTGGCATTTATTTCTGTGGCAATACATGTGTCCGTTTAACCTATGTACCAACACATATCTTGAGTTAGACGTGTATTAAATCTGTTTACACATGATTTTTTGCAATGCCTACAAAATTATCAAAGTGACTAGTGCATCCAAACATCGAGTTGGTACTGTTAATCTCTTACACCTTGTCCTTGTCCCATTCATTAAACCACTAGTTTATTAGTGTTCTAAAAGTAATATGTATTTAATGATTCATTAATGTTACTATTTGTATGATATAAATACGTAGCACACTTGTAACAAAATACATTAAGCACACACAAATCCTCACTTTTTGACGTCAATTTGTTCAGCTTAAACTCTTAGCACATTATCTCGAGTACTTTTCATTTAAATAACTTAGTAGTTTTCATTTCCAAGCACGTCGTTAAAATTAACAGCCTTGAAACAGAGTCATCTGCTATTGTTTATCGTGTGGAAATCACGAACTTAGTACACAGTTTCTTGATTGTGTTGATATTTTTTGTCAAATTAAATACACGTGGAAAGTATTAATTTGTATAAGGAATGTAAAATATCGTGGCGTCTTTTTGTCCTTATTTAAAACGAGCGTTGTCGCTGGGAGCATGAAGGGTGCAGTAAGAAGGCCGATGACCGCGATCTCCTCGAGATTCGGCCCAGAATGCATTATTTCGATTCACCGCAGTCTTACATCATTCCCAATCGAAAATTCCACGCCTGATGTCTTCTTCGGTAACTGCGCTGCTTTCTTTATGATTTATGGTCGCCTCGCATCGTAATTACATCTCCACTTTATTTATGATCTTGTATGTATTTATTGTCTGGCGGTTGCACTCAACTCTAATTTAGGACATGTTGATATTAATATTATGCTAAAGGTACTACTGATGCAATTGAAATATATACCAGGGAACTTTTAATTGTCTTGTATTGTGTTGGTCGAGGAAGATGTAATACAAGTTTATAAACTCTATGTAGACCTTCAAATACTCAAGAAATAAATAAACTTCAGCAATAAAGATAAAATACGAAAAGTGTAAGTATAGTTAGAAAAAAAAATGATGCTGATTAATTTAGAATGTTAAGTTTCGACATCTCGTTCGCCGCGCCCATTTCCCCAGTGCAAGTATTGTGTTTCGCATTGATGGGTGTCGTTAGGCAGACAGCAATATTCCAACTTAGTCCTCGGGAGTAGTAACGCATTCATGCGTAGTCTCACATACGCCTTCACTCCTATTTGAGGTTGATATATTTATTTGGCGTCCAAAACGCGTAAGGTTGGACGTGTATGTCCACAGGCTGATTGTTTAACATCAGGTGGCCTGCAGGTTCGGTTGGTACTCCATTAAAGTACTTATTTATAAATAATTAAATTTAAAAATGTAATGCCTATACTTATTTCTATTAAGAATAAGTTACACCGTTTCATTTAAGTTTCCTTGTAAAAAAAAATAAGGTTTTATATAGATATTCTCTTTACAAATAGGTGTAAGCTTTTCCTATGGCAATATTAGTAAACCACTTCTTTGTTAATATTCATTATCGCTTAGCAGTGTAGGGATAGCTAACGTGCGCGTTAGAATTAGCATGTTCAAGAAACCTTTGTTTTAACAAAAAGTGTAACACTTGTACTTAACACTTCAGTCCAACTATGTATAAATATACTACATAGTCTCCTCTGTCGAACCTTGTGAAATCATTGTTTTGGAAAAGTTTCAAGTTTAATTTAACAAATTTTATGAACGAGATAAATATTATCATAATTTTAGTTCTTTTTAATTACTGAAACTCAAGTTTAGTGTTCTTCGCCTAGCGTAATTAAACATCTAACGTGATTCAATTTCCTTTTTCTTACCTACAATGTGTCTTCTAGGTTTTATTTCACAGATTGTGTTCGTAAAAGAGAAATGGGTTGATCATTTATCGGCAATCGACGGTTTTGTTTTCACCAAAGATGATTCGACAGTTCGTTCGGGTCGCGGTATATCATTACAATAGATGTGTCGCGGCGACCCGCTGAGTCCTGACCTTTTGAGATACACGACGATTTTGGAGGCGGTCACATACCAAAAGGTTTCCTTATCGGCTATCTGGAACGACCTTACTTCTTACTTCGCCTTACTGCTTACTTGTCAGAGAAATAATTTTGTCGGTATTTTTATTTCTTTTTTTTTTATTACTAATAGTCATTTGACATTTTTTCGTCGTGAAAAGAAAAGAAATATTACAGTAACTATTCATTTGTTTACAGTTATGTAGCTAAAACTTTTTTTGATACTTGAAAAATTATACGTAAAACCATTAGAAACTACTATGATAAGTTCTAATAGTCGTTAAAAAGATTTTTTGCTTAAACAATTTGTGTTCTGCACATTATATAAATTAAAAAGAAGGCACATTAATCTCACTAGGTACTTTTTCTGTAAGGAAAGTAATTCTGTTATTTTTTATCCTTATTTTAACTATACTCAAACTTGACAGTAACATAACGTGTTTTAAAGCTTTAAAATTCTTATTTTGCTATCCGCGCATTTTACATTCTTAAAATCCAGATGACTCATAACCTAATTTTGTTCCGCGAAACGGTAAGAGCACTGCACATTATCACAAATTACATACCGTTAATACCATTGCAGCAGTAAGTTTATTTAAAAGTAATATTAAGCAATAACTTTGATGGAATGTGGCGCCTCATTAATCTTAATCCATAAATGTATATTAATAATTTTAATACTTTCAAAAGGTGAAGCCCATGGAAATGTAAAATGAGTAGGTTTGGTGCTAACTGAAAAAGTAAATAACGTTAAAAAGTAAAAAATCTTAAGTTATTCCAGACAGCACTCTTTTTTCTTAATACTTTTCCTCTTTGTAATTCGGGATCCAAACCCCGACCCACCGGAACCAAAAATTAAGATACATACCCACTAAGCTAACATTTCCTACTAATACATACGTGACAAAAATAAGGGTGCAGAATGGACCATGGCTGATTGCCGCAAATCTTGCTGACGTGAGTCCCATGCCGGTTGGAAATTCCTCACTTCCAATTTAAGATCTTTTCTCTAATGAGAGCCATAATTAAAATAATACAGGATTGTTTGTTTATTACATAAACATGTGGATTTGATGACAGTGCAAAAGCCAATAGTTGCACAATTGAATAATCACTAGTTACGTTTTACCACAATCACATTACGTGACAGTAGGGCTGCGAGGTTATGATTAAAGCTAAGAATTTTAATAATAAGTTAAGGATATATGTACGTGCTCTATTGTCAGAACGAAATATTAACTTTAAACTCAATTATACGCTAACTAGTAACTATTGGGACAGGTAAAAAAAAAGAAAATACGTCACACAACACAACGATATTAGTAAAAAATCAGGAGACAGTAGTCGTAAGTATTGATAAAAGTGGAAATTAAACTTTGTGATGTGCAAATTATAATCCAAATTAGAGGCAACCCTACTCGCATTACGTAAAAAGCAAACACGTGCCAACTTTCCACTTTTGACAATACTCATCTAAAAATAATTTGGCTGTGTCAACAAAACTAAAAAGATGTCGGCGCTCTTCGAAGGGCTAAATGCGTTACGTGTAAAAGTGAAAGGTGTTTGATTATGGATTAGTTAACATAATTCAGGCAAAAATAAAAACAATAGTCGTACCTTTATATAACCTTACAATAATAAAGCTTGTAGTGAATAAATACACAATATAATCATTATAAACTGGTAACAATCTTAAATATATAAATAAAATTTAAAATTGCTTTTGGTGTAGATAGAGCAGGATCTTATCTTTGCAGGTGTTACGCCCAAAAAAAAAGAGTGGGAAAGCGGCCTTCCTCTTTTCCTGGTAGGAGCCCTATTGGTATAGCGTAGGGATAACACAGTACCTTCCCGTAACGTACCTTCCCGTAGCGTACCTTCCCGTAGCGTACCTTCCGAGATCCCAGAGACTTCCTTCGTCAGATTCGCTGGATGTTCAATGTGAGAGTTCAAATAGCCTAAAATCTTTTGTGCCTACCCAGTTCTCTTTCACAAAAGTTAAATAGAAGATTTTATAAATGCATACTAGAGAAGTTTTAAAAGTAGCGCCAATAAAAAAATATAGAATGGAATCGTTTGAATATTGCTTGAACAACGTTTTAAGCAAAAATTTCTCATGAACCACCACTTGGACCGAGTCCGACCAAGAGTCTTCAATGATTAGAATCTTCATTGGAAGAAAAATAATGAATAAGTATTATTGGAGAGAAGGAACACAAAATATATTGCTTTGGTTTCATCTTTAATAATTTGAGAGCTGAGCAGAATAACGGTGACATAACCGTAGAAAGAAATAATGCACACACAAATTAGATTAGTAAAGTAGATAATTATGTTACTACGATATTAATTATTACGTAAGCCAAACATTAACCACGCATGTGTTGAAATAATACAAGTAATACGATAGTTTTGTGATAAACTTTCTAACCGTATTAAAATCAACAGTTTGTATTATAATTTGAATTTTTATAAGTTGTTTTTGTATTCACAGATGGTTCCATATTCGTTAATATATTCTATTCTATGTGAAGTAGTAAAAGATTCAGGTATTATAACGGTTATGATTTTGTACGCATAGAAGGACAAACAAAGTCGTTACTTTTGCCTATACTTTCTGTCCGTAAGTTCACAAAAAACAAAGTAAAGCAGCAGCGTGAAAGCTGCTGATTTGAAGGGTGTGGTTAGGCAGAAGACACTGTACAGGAAGCATTCCAACTTAGTCCTTAGGACTAGCAACGCATCCACTTACGACCTCAGAAAGGATAGTTGAAGTTTGATGTGGAGGTTCATGGGCTCGCGTTTGAAAGATTATTTCTTAGAGACGACATGCATATATGTTGTATGATTATATAGGATTATTTATAATCATAAAAGAAATAAGAGGACTTATGTTCGTTAATAATCATCTAATACTGTTTAACGGTACTTATCACGTTGACATAATCCGACATTTTAACCATTTCAAACAGCTCAGCCTAAGTGTGTCTAGTAAAACGGGAAACGGAATGGAGAGATAAAGATAATTTGTAAAAAGCACAGAGCCATAAAGCACGCGCTGCTCACGCGCATCGTTTATCTATGGTTTGGGACAGTTCATTCGTTATCTAAAAACTTACGTACGCCCGTCCCCTCTTACTCCAGTAAACATTTGACTTAGAAAGTGCAGTTCCGTGTAACACGTCCATAGATAACATTTACGTGCCCATTTTGTAATGCCCTGAATTCCTGGTACTTAAGCAGATTTATCGTAAAATAAGCTCATAGGTGTCGATTGATGGGTAAACGAATATGAATACTATGATCCCAAAAGAACTGCAGGTAAAAAACGTTTTAAACTAAGATGGTTTTACCGCATTCCGATTTATCTCGAACAATAGGTAAACATAGTGCTTTGTTTGGACCGTTTATCTTAATCTGAAGGGATTATTTAATTGTAAAAGTTCTGTTTTTGTTTTTTAGTATTGTTCCATATGTTTTCTTCTTTCGAGGATTTTAGAAAATTCTGTTTCGGTAGTCTTTACCTGGTTTAGTGGTTGAGAACTGTCTTCTTATATTTTTTTACTTATTAAACTGTTTTCTTTTAAAAAATCTGTTGGCCTAAGTCGGTAATTTAAAAAAAAATGCCTATCTAACATACCTACATAACTCCATGATCCGGTGATTATTTGCAGGTTGATATTATCAATGTTTAAACTAACACGCTTATAGTACAAATGTTGATATAATCGGTTCACAAATTAGATCGTGTAACGGTGCAAGTGTCGAGCTGTCTATTCGAATGAAAATCACGAAGAAAGCCTCGGGTCACGGTTATGCGCACTCTGTGTAATTACAACGTAATTACGTAGTGGATACCTACTGACTATCATGCTAACACTTAGAAGGTCGCATGTAGGTATTGATTTTAGTTTACAATTTTGCTGGTTTTGTTTACTGTATTGGTTAGCTGTAATAGTTATTAATTGGACGACTACTGTATAAAAGCATGTTGTAACCTTCTGGAGATTTTACTATGAAAGTAATACCACAATGCCCATAACCAATTACTAAAAATATAGCCGTTAGATAGACCTGCCAAAGTAGGCATTGCAGCATATAAACGGATATCGATACATCTAAGACCGGCTCTATTTTTAAATGGTAGTGGTAGAGTTTTATGTCGAAGGCTTGCCCGCGGCGGCCCCATCAGTGCATATATCTAATGTTGAGCAGTTGTGTGAGTATTGCTTCGGTTTTAAGGGTGTACTTAGACAGGATACACTGTACAGGAAGCATTCCAAGTTAGTCTTCTGGAGGAGCAACGCATTTGATATTGGTGGTGAATGACCGTGGACTACAGTAATCATATATTTATGTTAAGCATAAGTGACCGGCATGATCATTTGCTACTCTGTTACTTAAAAAAATGTTCACTATGCGCAACTTGTGGGCTATATTCATTTAATATACCTACTGTAAATCCATCAAAAAAAGAAGGAACATAACGGTCTATAAATCTAATAAGACAGTCCAAAATCCTCCTTTAGTTAATGTACTCTATTAACTACGCGTCACCGCGTCATTTCGTCGGAATGTATCCTTAATGTGTTGTCTTCGTAATATAGTTTTGAATCCTGTCTCTTGAACATACGATTCAGGAGATACCACCAATTATGACCATGAATCAAAATTTCTACATTAAATAACACTGACCATTGGATGAGCATTAAGAGAACCTTTCAAAACCATGCGTAACACTCGTTAATGTCCTTCGAAGCCATTTTAAGTTCACGCCATGTTTTGCTGGCGGTAAAATCTTACGTAGAAGGCTCGCCTACGGCGGCACCACCGCTGCACCTGTTCTTGACGTAAAACAGCAGTGACAGAATGCACTGGACAGAAGGCATTAGAAGTTAGTGTTTAGAAGTAGCAACGCAGCGTCACATAGGTTTTCGGACCTATATGAAGTCGGGTATGGATGTGTCCATGGATTGCAGTGACTACTTAACTTCAGATGCCCATACGCTTGTTTGCTACTGCTTTAATATAAAAAAGTAATGGTTGCTTACCAACGTTATTACATTATTTTTTATCAGCAACAAACAACCACCATTTTTTTACTAAGTGTCCCTACTTACGTAATACAATTTACCTAAGAACGTTATTTATACCTCGTCTTGTAATGTAGCCACACAGCGGTCCTGTACCGGCAACAACTGGAGTTATTCACAAAACACATCAAGTCATTTTGTCAAAGATATGTAAAATCTCAGTCGTCTAGTTATAGAATCGGAGAAGATGTACGCGTAAATCTTTTGTCGACATTTCATATTCTACGTTGAAACCTGTTGCAGATAAAAGTCGAAAATACAAAAAAAAACATTTTGTTGTGGTAAATAATTAAAAGGTTGCCGTATACAATGGGTGGCAGAAGTCCCACGGTTCTTTGTGTTGGTTATAATAAACAGCATTGTCGCCACGCTCGAGAGGAGGTCGTGCGGCGCCCGGGAAGCTCCTCCAGGACCCGCACGTACGCCGCTATTAGAATTTAGATTAGATTCGTTACTTACAATAGAAGCTATGAGCCCATTCTAAGTCAAGAAATTAAATTACAAGCAAGGCCTTGATTGCGACTCATTTAAAAAACCTTTCACGACAACAAAAATAATTTTATTATTTTCTATGATAGAAATGTGGTCAACATTTATGAAGGCGTCTTTGTGAAAGAAATAGGACAATACCCAATTTTTGTTAAACGTAGATAGTTAAATAAATAAGATTTAAATATAGAAGTTGTTAAGAAATGGTTTTGTAGACGGTGTTCAACAGTCGAAATCAAATTGCCGACCCGTTTGACGCCGTGGTCAACGTGCGTTCTGCCTTTCGGAGGGAGGGTTCGATTCCAAGCGGGACAGAAATTTTAATGACAAATTTAGACTTCTGAACTCGATCTGGGTGTTTTTGTGCTTGTTTCTGTATGTGTCCATGACACCCACAGGTTAAATCCTACTGAAACTTAAAATAAAAACTTATTTTCAAAGTTGTCTTCGTCACACATTTTATATATTCACATCTATATCTATACTAATATATAAAGCTGAAGAGTTTGTTTGTTTGTTTGTTTGTTTGTTTGTTTGAACGCGCTAATCTCAGG
>DWKW01002351.1:0-11155 GCA_018250115.1 Doberes anticus
CAGAAGACACCGGACAGGAGGTATTCCAACTTAATCCTCATGAGTAGCAACGCATCCACATAATACATACTCGTATGTACATCAGATAGGACTTCATTCAAGTTGAGTTTTGATGTGGTGAAGGTGGATGTCCATGGGCTGCAGTGACCACTTATCATCAGGTGGCCTTTTTTAAATCAATAGATAGAAAACTAATTAATGATGTAACTAGAAGTAGGGAAAAGTATTGTGAGGATAATGTATAATCAATAAGTAGTATAATAGTCACTCACAATACGTGTACAAATTCCTCTCTTTAATAGCTGTATACCCAGCTTCAGGTAGCACAAGACGACAGGTGACAGTCCCATGACAGTCAGCTATGAAGCGCCCGATACTTTCTGCATCGAACGTCGCTGTGTTAGCGCCACTGCGCCACACCCGTTGCTGTTGCTTTAAGATTAACTTGCTAAAAATCATATACATATGTAAATCGATATCTTTCTTTCAAATATAGCCATATTTTGTTTAAAATAAGCAGTAATGTGCGTAGGTAAAAGTTAACTTACTTTTCGTATTCAAGTAATAAATCAGGAGGAGGATAAAGTCCTCGTGCAATGCATTTAACTTCATACAGCTGTGTATGACGTTTTTTTTGTTGCTGCAGTTTTAAATCGAATTCTTGTTCAGGACCTAGATACAAATGAATAAAGGTAGGCAGGTAACTGAATTAAAAAAATATTTTCTTTAGTATACCCAGTGAGAGGCGCCGAAGCTAGGTAAGAAGATAACAATTAGGTCAAGTACCTAAGTGTAATACTATATCTGGTGACCTGGTGATTGCGTAGGTGGTAAAATACAATTTGTTCACAAGGTAAGCAACCATTTCATTTCAAGCTGAAAATAAAGTACGAAATGAAATAATTCAGAAGTTTTACCCTAAGTAATAAACGCATGCCGGATTTCTGAAGTTCCTACCGACTTTCTGTTGGGCATTTTATATTGTCCTCCTATAAAAATAAACCAACTACACCTAGATATTGTGGTTCGGCGGTGGTAAGGCATATATTATATTTTTCAGTTCGGAAGAATACTCAGCATCATAGAGGCTAAGAATGTTAAGATTGAGATTAAGATTGTAGTTCATTCCAAGAAAATCTACAATGAAATTTTAAGCAGTAAGGAGATCATTTCATAAAATGTGTTAATAAAATATAGATATATGATAGTAAAATAAGAGTCGGGCAAGAAATTCTATTTGACGAAGTTAATTTCCGCCATACAAATAAGCATACATTTATGATTAAGTAAATCAGTGATAAGAAGCAAAATACATCAGAGCGAAGAGGGCATTTTGGCTATCATTTAAAAAAACGTCGTACCCAATTCATTGATTCGAACTTAGAAAACTACCTCAGACGTAAAAAAGGACACGATCGAACGTTTAATAATTTCACTTGGATAGAAAATCGCAAATGTTTCTGGTAGTTAAATGGTTGAATGGTGGTAGTCTTATATTGATCTTAGGTCCTAAGAGTAGCACCGCATCGTACGACCTCAGATAGGACTTCCGTTCTAGTTGAGGTTATAAGTGGATCTCTACGGGCGGCAGTGACCACTTAACATCAGGTAGCGCTTGCATGCTCATTTGCTATTCCTAAATTTAAAAATATTAAAATAGCAAAGGTTATATAGGTTTGCAAGCAAAGATAGCAACCCTTGCGAAGCAGTACCGTACAATGCGGGATAAGAGGTACTTATGGTATTTGATTGGTATATCATCCCGAATTTAGAATTTTATTTATTTAAAAGTAAATGACTCAAGCTTAAATCCGGTATGACGAATAACTAAGACTTTGATAAAAGGGGGGAAGAGCGCAAAGATTAAGGTCACTGCGACCAATACCTAAGTTGTCTAGGTAATAATCGATTGTGTCCAGGCAACGGAGGTAAAAAAAAATATCTTACTGAATACAAGCATAGCTTTCGTCTGTAGCACATTCGTTCCGTTCTGCTCCACACTGCAGCTGTATTTGCCGCTTAAGTCTGGACCCAAACGCACTATTCTAAGAGCACGACCCTCATCGTAGAAAGATGCTAAAAACAATGATTGAAATATACTCATTGATATGATTTCAATTGGTACTATTAGTTACCTAATTTAACATTCTAACGGTTTAACTGTATATTCGAGACACTGCTGCATAGTTCTCGTTTGTAAATATTATTCAAATAGTAGGTAGGTATATTTTTGGAGTAAAATAGATTATGCCTCTCCTTTTCGGTAATTTTAAGAATATAATACCTAAGAGTAGGTACAGGGTATTATTCCATATATTTCGTGGCTAGAGGCATCCTGCGTACTGCACTATAATATACATGTAATTTAATGATTACAATATTTTAGGATTAGAAAGAAAATCTATACTTAAAAAAAAGTTTTAAACTCACATGAGATACGGAATGTCATATCCAGTCGTCCACTTAAAATTCCATTTACTATAGGTTGTGTATTTGATCTCCATTGGTATACAGGCACTTTGCTTCCATTAAAGAACCATCGAACTGTAAGTCGTTCGTCTGTTGCATTCGAAACTTGACAATCCAAAATTATCTCTGTTACGTTTCCAAGTTCAACCAAATCAGGAACCACAAGGTTTTCTATTTTAACTGCATTTACCATACCTACGAGACGCATACTATATTTGATGTAAATTTAACGTTACACTAAATTAATGTATGATGTAGGTTATATATAGTAAAGTACCGATACGTATAGTTACTTACTAAAAAGTAATAAAATTCCCTTGACGAAAAATTTACTGAACCCCATAAATTTCATTTAAAGTATTTTTTCTAAAATACAACTAACACAAACATTTACACGCAAGTGAATCTGAAAGTGATCTGTCTTGAAGATTGGAATGAAGACAGCAGCTCAGCTGCTTGTGCGTGTTCTCATACATGTATTCAATAGACAAAAAAATGTTTGTAATGCTTACTCTACTGTTACGTTACTAGTATATTGTGTGATGTAGGTATCTAAATGGAGCTATCGTACTTGTATTTGAAAAGATTATCATCATGCATTAATACGATCCATAAACGCCCTACCCTTTATTGGTTGTTTTAGAAACCTTCCCTTATTTCCCACCTTTAACCATATAAATCCTTTCTTCTTGAATGCGTGTATGACAAAGAGAACTTTTCCGAAGCAGTGCCGACGTTAGGATGGTGCGTGATGTAACGACGGCCCAGAGCACCAAATTTTCTGTGGGTGCTGAGGTCGGGAGTCCTCCGGTGCTGCATACCCTCAATACTGTGCTCTACGCATATCGTTAGAATCGGTCCTCGACCGCACTGCGCTTACGCTTATGATTGGTGGGATGCTTCCACCGCCAAACTGACACGAATGGTGGATGGTCCAGCATAGTCTTACCTAAACACGAAACGGTGATCCGCCTAAAACTAACCGAAGAATTATCAGCAAGCCAAAGTAAATCAGTTGAAAATAAAAATAAAATATTAATACAAAGTTCCATCCCCTATTTGACATCCTTAAGGGATAATTTTAATATTTTCCGTAGCATTGCATAACCAGGTATGGTTATGATATATATCTTCTGATGAAAGTCCCGGTCGAATCAGTTTAGCCGTTTTCAGTTTTTTAACCCATAAAAATCTTAAATACATAAGTTAAGAAAAAAACAGTACTTTTCAGTTTTTTAACCCATAAAAATCTTAAATACATAAGTTAAGAAAAAAAACAGTACTTTTAACATTTTTAGATAATTAATATTTAAAATAACACACAATTTTTGTAAATGATAAACATTTATTAATCTACAATCTGCCCTTTTCTCGGCACCAGCTGTCTAACAACATACTTATAAAACTATTATTACACTAACATTTTTAAATCATATTTTTTCATTCCGTTACACGAAAGGGCAAATTTTTACAAACATGAAATGATTGGCAACGTAGCTATTAGGTAGATTTCAGTATGAAACATTCTTAACTTTAATAACTTGTCCGTATATCCATGTTAATGTTTATCTACATTACACATTTCTTTTAATCTACATTTCCGACTGGCGATACCTGACATTGTTGATAAAGAGGTACTTGCACAGTAGGAATTTTTACAAATATTAATTTAATTTACTTGTTTTATATTTTAATTAAATGATTTCATTACACCACAGTAAATCGAGTATCGAAATAAGTTGAACTTGTTGGTACTACATAATAATGAATCCGGCAAAAGCTACAGATGATAATAGCGATCACAATATTAAATTTCCAATACATTTTGTTTAATATTCTTAAATATCAAAATTATACTAAGTTTAGCCTTCAAGACCTCTGAACACGCATTTTTTTATAAGGACAGAACATTTTCAAAGTAAACGTCGATTCCTAGTTGTCTCGTTAATTTAAATACTTACTAATACGCAAAAAAAACTTTCTATTCAGTACCAGCCAATCTCATATTATATCATACTTCTTATGGAAAAATAAATAATATTTTACTTAAACGCATATATATGTATACATTTCATTATTTTCACAATACATATTACACAAGTCAAATATTTACTGCACATTAATATGACGGATTGTTTTATTAATTACACTTTTCAAATATTTAACTTTAAAATAAAAAAAAGACTGCGCAAAAAAGAACTAAAAAAATGTAAAGAAGTTTTGCAGTGGATATATAAAAATTGAGTATAAAAATTCACTACTGAGAAGACAAATGTAATGACCCTAAAAAGT
Source organism: Doberes anticus (assembly GCA_018250115.1). NCBI lineage: Eukaryota > Metazoa > Arthropoda > Insecta > Lepidoptera > Hesperiidae > Doberes > Doberes anticus. The sequence continues at coordinate 4,762 of DWKW01002351.1, forward strand.
GACAAGCCGTTTAGGCTTTCGCCGTTCACAAAGTGGATTTCCATATAAATACCCCAAAAAAATATATTCTCTAACAGGTATCATTTTAATTTTAAATAAAGGATTTTTTTGTGTATGTATATAGAACAGTTTATTTACTAAACTAACCATTTAAAATTACAATCTTTTAAAAATTTGAGAGGAAAATTATGTTTGTATATTCGATTGAGGGGCCGGTGATTAAGCTCGCGGAAATAAGAATAAGAAACATAAATTTTAAATTGTTTCTTGAAAATTTATTTCCTCCGAATATCTTTTTTAACAAATTACATTATCGCAGTTTCTCTCAACAATTCCGATAAGCGTAGCGTAGTATTGACCTTTTGCGGAATCGATCCCATGAATACCTTTTGCATCACAGAAAATAGTTGCAATGATATTTCCGGCCGACTGAGTCGAAACGCCTTAAACTTATTTCGGGTTATTATGACCTTTTTGCCATATTCATAATGATGAATAAAAGTATCATCTCCAGCAACAGTAGGTATAATACAAAATATATCTGTGGCTTTCCATGACGCAGGGTCTGTGTGGCCCTTTTTGTCATGTGTGCTGCAGCAGTTTATTAGTCCTAAGTTTTATTTTATGTTATTATTAATGTTTCATCTGATGCAGCAACATGACAAAGTAATTGTTTTCTTTCTTTCAAATTTTTATCTCTGTTATCGCCACAGAGGTTTACAGTCGCGTCAACAAGCCACTTGCAAGCCACAGCTTTAAAAAAAAAAAAATAGGCCTGGTAAACGACAATATCTTTCCAAGTAAAAATATTCCTCTCCATTCCGCGAAGTCAGTTTTAATATTATAGATATAATATAAATTCAATATAACACGTTATACAATTAAAATAATACCGAGTAAAATCTGGCAAATTCCTTTATAAATTAAACACTTAAGAGTAACAAAATAAAGGAAAACCAATAATGTTTGGTTGCGTACGTGTACATAAGATTTTGTATCAAATGGCACACGGTAATCAATGTTGCATCACATAATACATGCTAATTATATTACACGACTAACTACTTACAACCTTTTTTTCATACTTAATTACTAGCTACCATCTTAAAGCCACTCTATTTGGTATTCAAAAAGCTCGGGTATGTGTTACAATAAGCACGAGCTATATTATGCTTCATAATATTAAAAAATAAACGCTATCACTACTTAAAATGTTGGAAATGGCACAATCTTACAAGAAACTTCGAAAATCTATTCTTCGACCAATTCTAACAATATCTTGCTTATAAACAACATTTAAAGCGAATATTTCATTGTGCTTAATTATATAATAAAAACAAAAAAATATAAATACACGTAGATACCCACATATTTTATTTGGTAGTAATAATACCTCTAATTACTAATTCGTCTTACTTTAACAACCTACTAAGTACCTACAATCAATGGAATAAAAAGGGCATCAGCGTCGGCATCGTTCATCGGCTTGAATAAAATAATCAAACAATTTTTACACATTTCATTTAACAAAGTAGGTATGTATTGCAAATATCGTACGTCAATTTACAACAGAAAGTCCAACCTTTATCAGTTACCATAGAAAATAGTTGTAACAAGATTGACCCTTACTACTTAGCGATTTATATTATAATTAAAGTATGGATTACTTTATAATGGGAGGAATATCACACTAGTTTGAATTTAGACTACATAAAAGCGATAATTCTGAGTATGCAATATGCATTTAAAATGTGTATACAAATGTATTGTTTTATATTTCTAATATAGAATAGTTTTTAAGACTAATTTAAGACGAAAAGCTACTTAGTACCTACAGTAGACACCGTTTTAAGATTTTGCCAACGTTTAACAACAATACGCAAAGTTTTGCGCCTCTTCATTGTCATTGAAGCATTATTCGCTTTAATATCTTTGGTCTTTTCTATTTATGTCATTAAAATAAACTAGTTCTAAATACACAATATGTGAAAATCGGGGGATTCAATCCGACAAAACTAAAATGAAAATTACTTTTTCGTCGTACACTTCCACTTAACGAAAGCCATAAATCATATTACATATGTATCTGTTCATTGGTTTTGAACACCCGCTTAGGCTCGCATATGGTAGACTGGGAGAAAAAACATGAAACTCATTCTAAGACGAATTCAGACATTATTCGTAAGTTAGATGAGAGTTGAACCAATTTTCGTAAGTAATTGGTTGCTTGAAAATTGACAATCATAAATACCTAATCCGCATTTTGTTCAAAGGTAAACGTGATTTTGGACGACCCAGGAACGACAGTATCTTTTTCTTTTCTTATATGGAATTTGTGATTACGTTAATCTGTATAAAGACATGTGTTGCGTTTTATCGTCTTATAAGGTTTATTTTCCTCAGGTACTCTAAGGTTTTTCATGCGACAAGAAAAAAGCAGAGGTATTACGGGTAGCACGGGAGACTTGCATTATTCATAGATAATACAGAAAACAGACACAAAAAAGAAAACAACTTTCAAATGGTACAATATAAAAAGTACAATAAAAATAAATATCTTGACACCGATTAATCGTTTTTATTTTTTATTTTAAATATTTCTTTACCTCTTCCTCTCCTAAAAGTGTGTTCAACTCTCCCTAAACCCTAGTGTGTTCGTCATTTTAGGTTATGTACTTCACTCATATTTATTTAACATTTTAAATGTATTGCTCAACATTAAGTACCTATTAGAAATTAAGTTGTAAATAAAAAGTTCCATTCTCCCAATCTCCCCCTATAATATATGTAATACAAACTTCAATATTTTTGGTATTATTAGCCTACGTTTAATTCCTTATTTCAGAATTAAAATATTTGGCATTCCTCATCATACACACTCGAGCTAGCATTTATTTCCTGGGTGGGCCTGAGTAGGTGTATCATATTTCTTAAAACCCGTAAACGGGAATAAGTCTGATCAACCATTTTTTTTAATTTGAAATTTGTCTAGATAAATTTCGCTGCTTAATCATTATAAATCATGTCATTTCTTATAATATAACTCAAAAAAGGACTTCTCAAGTGTAAGTCGAACAAAATCGCTGGCAACGGCTCAACTTTGAATTAAATACTTACATTTCAGACTCACACAATTCATTTCTTAGTTCGCACATTTATAAATTTAGGAACAATTAATCTAATAAATAGTAACTCACCATGCAGTCTTAGAAGACAATTTATGTAACATTGTTCCTCTAATGATTCTCTAACTTGACAAGAAAACAAGATATATGACATGACATAAAATCAAATGTTCTCGTAGCTGACAACGGCGATATATCTAATTAGAACAGAAGCAATAACTTAGTCATATTTTAAAATTAATATAAAATTTTAATATATGACTAAGTTTTTTCCCTTGACTATTAATACGTCTAGATTCCTAGTACGATAGTAAAAAACAAGACACGTTGATGATGTTGGCCTACGGTAAAATTGCACTTTCGCGCACGCGAGTGTATGAATGTATAAGTTAAAGCCAACTTTTGCATCTAAAATAACATTTTGAGTTATAAAAATATGTAAGAATTAAGCATATAAAAAATAAAAGCAGAAATGGTTAGATGAAACGGCCATAACGTCATGTTTTATCAATGTTCAATCCATTTATCCATCCATCCATCATGTTTTATCCATTAGTTCAAATTTTCCATTGTTAAGTGCTAACAAAAATGGTTCTTACTGTAATCACTGTGTTTGTCGTTTGTTAGATTTCTTTGCTTTAAAAATTGATTATTTTAGATATTGTTGGATGTTAAAAATACAGAACGGTTTTTACAATTAATGAATATAATTTACTTTTTACAAAAGAAAAATCATTTTATTTTACAGTATCTCGAGTTTTACTTTAACCTATAAATTTCCTTCGTTGTTTACAAAACCGTATACAGGGTATTTTTTAAAGGGTACCCAAATTGACAGAGATGGTTCAGAAGCGGTAAAAATAACCGATTTTTGAAACAAAAAAATTGAGAAATATTGGACCATTTTATGCCCTAAAATACAGAACTCATGGACATGAGTTCAACAGCAATAAATGTCATTAATTATCACACACTACTCTGTGCGCCCCCACACAAACATAAAAACTAAGCAGTAGGTAGAGAAAGATAATAACTAATATTCGGCTAGCACTCGACTTTTCGCACAACCCCTTTCCCCTTCGTGCCCGCAGGTGTTGTTGTCATTATCTATTACTATGAAATGGTTGTCCATAAAATACGCAGTGTTCTCAATATATTAGAATGAATGTAATTTACTAATTAAGAGTGATTTTAAATTTTTGTCATTTTTTAAACAATTATTTATGTCTAGTATATGATAACAAAAATTAGGTACCCTTTGAAAAAATACCCTGTATATATATTTTAACCGTTATGACAAATTACTCTACTACCCATGATAAAATTCGTCCAAAATTATTTTTTTATGGTCGTAAAGTTGGCATATTGAATTTTTTTCACCAAATCTTTGATAATATTTAGTCGATGGTGGCCCTGAATAAAAACTACATGCGCAAATAGTAATTATATTACGGGTATCGCAAACGTAAATAAAATTTTGGCTTCACTTTAAAAGTGCGCTTGGTAAGTTAAGACAGAATTTGGACGTATTAATAATCACGAGTTTGTGTCAAGTATGTAAAATCTAAAGAAAACCCTGTTCTAAAAAAGCACTTGATAAATTGTAATCAACCTATGCATTATGACCTTGCGCGAATAGCCACTATTTCACACTAAAATAACTTCATACACAAAGAAAGAAAAATCCTGGTCAGATCACTGATATAACTTGATTATCTTGCTTGAAACTTTTAATAAATGACCACTCAGGCATAGAAATATATAAATAATGGCAACATTGTGTGAACAGCTTCCCTTTCGCAATAAAAAAACTACCTGCCTAAAAACAAGCCCTGACTGTAAAATCCTGATCATCCCACTAGCATACCTTGCCTTGCTTGAAATTTTTGATCATTTAATTCACACATAGAAACACTCCAATAAAGTAAATATATATGTCACTTTAATGAGTGGAATGGGAAGAAAGCTCTTTTTGATTTAAGATTATAAACATTTACAGATTCTTATCCAGTAAAATACGAAATCATCTAAATCTTAGTCTTATTAGGTAATTCTTTCCAATGCCATAGGTTTGTACACTTAATAATATTCTGTATAATAATATGATGTTATTAAAATGTTCTTGTGTAAGATATTATTTTACACCACTACTTTAAGCAAACAAGAAATTCCTGTATAATTAAAAATGTTTTTCTTTGCAAGTTTAAACATAAAACCTCTAAAGCAATATTTAGGATATTAAGGTAACAGTAGAATCATCTTTTGTTGAGTAGACAGAACACTACTAACATGACAGCAAGTAGCTCCACTAGGCTTTTTTAACTTAAAAGACACCAAGCAAAGCTCAGTACTCATGTTTTCATGTCAGTTTTAAACTACTACATAAAATCCATGCAAACATCACATTCAATTAAGTCTACTCTTATCAATACTAATCGGACTACCACAGAGTATACTAGAAGAATTATGTCTTGTTTTTCGTGGTCCATCCAGAATTGCATCTGTGAATGCTGCCACTGATGTTAATGCAACAGTTTTATCAAAATCAATTGTAGTGTATCCAATGCTGACTGAAGGTGCAGCAGCAGGAGCACTTAGACTAGCTGTCGGTATTTTCTCAGTGCTGTTCTGGGAAATTAGCCTTCCCCGAGACTGTGAAGTTGTTGATGTACAACTTTCATTTTTTGAGCTATTGTATGAAAGGTTCTCTGGTGAGGAGACATCTATGTTTGTTTTGGCTGCTTCTTTAGTAGAATCTATATCTAATACAGCATAATTGACTTCAAGTTCTTCAACTGGTGACATTGAGGTTAGAGTGTCAGACTCTGAGAACTTCTGGTTCTGCTCTGAAGAATTCAATAAAACACTTTTCCCACTGTCTACTTTATCACTTAGCATAAGATTGGCATAGGTATTGGCTTCTGATGATTTGTTGCTAGATGCTAAATTGCAATATTCCACTGGTTTTGGTGTAAGTGGTGTGGTGGGAATTGCTTCAGGTTTATTTGCTTCTTGCAAACTTGTTTCATTGGATACAATATTCACATAAAGCCTTGGACCATCTTGTTGGTCAATACTTAATTGAGCATAATGCTCACTAGAACTACTCAATGTAGGAGATATTGGATTACTTTCAATTTTATTTGTATTGCTTTCACTAATATATCTGTTCTGTAGGAACCGAGTTTCATACTCTATATCTCGCATTGTGTTTATAGCTGTTTCACGTTTAAGGGTGTGTCGTAGTATTGCTAAATCCCTATTTAAAT
>DWKW01002352.1:0-11155 GCA_018250115.1 Doberes anticus
GTTCCGTAGCATTATCTATAATATCATAAAAACAACCAAAAAATTACGTGTTTTGTATGTATACTCCTTAAATGTTTGTTTTATTTTAATTTAATTATTTATTTTTAAAGTGAATATATAACTAAATATTCTGTTTACATATTTTAAGCGTCTGTTGCCGTTATCAATATCGATCAAAAACGAGCAAAAAATGGGAGCCTCCTTAAATATTTATTTTATTCTGTTTTTTAGTATTTGTTGTTATAGCAGCAACAGAAATACATCATCTGCGAAAAATTCAACTGTCTATCTACCACGGTTCATGAGATGCAGCCTGGTGGCAGACGGACGGACGGACGGACAGCCACCACTAAGTAATAGTGTCCTGTTTTACCCTTACGACGCGTATGCCTCCGTGGTCAACGTGCGGTTTGCTATTCGGTCATGGGTTCGATTCCCAGCGGGCAGAAGTTTTAATGGTAAATTTAGATTTCTGTATCTTATCTAGGTGTGTGTGTGTTTGTTTGTGTGTGTGTCCATGGAACCCACGACACAGGTTAAATCCTACAGTGGGGCTATGAGTGTGAAACGTTGCAAACAGAGTTAATTATAGAAGTCCTGTCAGTGGGCGTAGATTTAAAGCTATGCCTGAGGACTGGGAACGCTTCCTGCCTCAGTGTATTCTGCGTAAACATGCCTTTCAGACAACAATGCAAACATTGCTGGTTTCCGGCAGAAATAGGCGTTACGGTATTGCCACCCTTAGACTTACGTTCTACCACAATAAATTTATTTTAAGAAGTAGCAAACGAGCTTGACGGCCGTTGAGTGGACACTGCAGCCCATGGACATTCAAATCCAACCTCAAACAGACCCTATCTGAGGTCGTAAATAGATGAATGAACTCTTGAGGAATAAATCAAGGCGATACTCAACGACGATCAAACTGTCAAAGATTCTTCTATCTCACCTTATGTGTATTCCCATAGTGATATACAGGCAAAGGATGAGGATACCGGGTACGAAGAAGAAGAAGATGCTGCTCAGCTCCAGCAGCGGAGAAGACGCCATCAAGGTGCAGAAAGCGGAGTCCAGAGATAGGTTGCCGGTATCTGAAAAAAAAAATGTTGAGGAATTCAAGGTGTAATGAACTGAACTCATGAGCAGCCAAAACACAAACTAAAACAGCCAATCCCATAAACCTTCGAAGCCGATCAAAAATAAGCCGTTGCCCATGCGTTCAAATCAACTCAAATGCCTCTTTTTGCTGGATTATAAAAAACAGCGATTCATTTTAGATACTTTTTCACAATAAATCCTGCTTGAGCCTTATTGAAAATATTTAGTCCATATTTTTTATTTTAATGTTAATAGAATGGCGAACGAGCATGCAGGCCACCTGATGTTAAAGCGTTCACTGCAGCCCATGGACATTTACATTAAACCTCAACTAGCGCAAATATCCTATCTGAGCTCATATGTATGGTCGAATGCGATGTTACTCCTGAGGACTAAGTTGGAATGCCTCCTGTCCAGTGTCTTCTGCCTAACCGCAGCCTTCAAACCGAAACACAGTAGTTCTGACACTGCTGTGAGAAATTATACATTTACGAGATATTTAAACATATTATCGTCATTATTATCTATTATTAATCATACATTTATAATTAGTTCAATGCTCATAATAATATGTTCGTAATGGATGTAAAGGAGAATCACCATTCCACGACCAAAGAAAATGGTGTTACTGTGATCAGTTGATCTGTGTGCATATTACGTCCAAAACATAACTGTAATACGTATTTAAACAAAATTTGTTTTGATTTTAAAACAAATGAATAAGTGTAAAATATGAGTACATTGTACCATTCAAATAAGCCAGCAAAGCGTGGTTGGGTTTTACTAGTATCATATAAGAAGCCGTAAATAAAATTGTTCACGTTTCATATTGAGAATTATGTCGATAATGATTTTCTAATATAATTGTTATTGCTGTGGAATTGATTATAATATTTTACAATACAGTATACTACAATAAATAGGTACGTATAACATTTGGATCACGTATTTCGGTGTAATAGGGTGGTCGGTAGGTCGGTTCTTTCTTTCTATCTTTCTTTTGTTCGTTCGTTCTTTCTTTCTTACTTACTTAATTTCTTTTTTTCTTTCTTCGTCGGTTCTTTTAGTCACCGCCACACGAAAGTTTTAACGAACAGAGCACCAATTCAGCACCATAGCATTCATTTGTTAACAGTAAAATTATGTGTAAAACAAAAACATTTTTTTACTCATATCGACAACGCCGCGGCCGGAAAGCAGAGTAATACATTTAATGCGTAGAGAAAATATTTAGTAGGTAAGTACACAGTGCGTGTTTTAAGACGTAACCTCAATCTTACCGAATTAATATGTTATTAATTAATTACATCACGCATCAACCGGCTAATCATAGCTGAGATGTAAACAATTTTGAAATTGTTTCTCCGATCTCCCGTGTGAACTAATTTTGATTTTCGTTTCATTCCGTATTCATGCAAATCAATCACAAATATATAAATTTTAACTAGAGATTATGGAGGTCAGCTAAACTAGTGTTACCCCGAGTAAGCCCCTGGGAACCCTATCATCAATAGGTTATTGACTTGTCAACTAGATATTGAGCAGTGGCAAACGATACTTCGCGGACAGGAGGCATTGGGATTGATTCCACCCCTGCCCGTATTTCTGGCATAAAGCAGCAGTTTGAGCATTGCCGTGTTTCGGTTTGAAGGGCGTAAAGGACAGAAGGCATTCCAAAAGAGTCCTCAGGAGTAGCAAGGCATCCACATAGAACGGAATGTATCTACTCAGATAAGACTTCCGTCCTAATTGAAGATGTCCATGGACTGCATCACTTAAAATCAGATGGAATGACGAATTTAGATTTCTGTCTCTGTAGGCTGTATGTCTTTGTGTGTATACATGGCACCCACAGGGAATCGTAGTGTGCGGCTATGGGTGACAAACAGTGGCAGAAAAAATATAACACCTTGTTTTAAAAATATTGACATTGAATGTGGTGGTAGAACATGGTGGAACACTGGTGGCAGAGTATTATGTTGAAGGCTCGCCTGCGGCGGCACCACCGAAGCACCTATGTCTGGCGTGAAGAAGTAGTGTGAGGACTGCTGCATTTCGGGTCGAAGGGCGTAGTTAGGCAGAAAACATAGTACAGGAGGTTACAACTTAATCCTCAATAGTATCAACGCATACTAAATAATAAATAAAAATGAAATACGTTCACTAAATATTCAGTAAAAAATGCGCAACCTATCTAAAGACTTGGAAGTATTTCAGTCTGATACTGTCTGAGGTCGTGACCTTACGGACGAGTACATTTTACGTACGAATAAATTCATAAAAGGGCTTCCATTTGAATACGCTGAGACAGAATTTGGTGTGAATAGACAGATTGCTATAAAAATTGATTGTGTGTATGTAAGGACCTCCTACTGTTTTAGGGTTCTGTACCTAAATGAAAGTTGGAATTCTCATTCTGTCATCTTGATTTATATCCGTTTATCTGTCATGACATGCTCCCGCAATGTAAGATCGTTTTCCATACCACGATACTGATCGAAGTATTATTTTTATGTCAAACGGAAAGCCCACTCACTGATCATCAAATCCATTAGAGTTAAACTTGAAGGTTAACAGTTGACCAGAAGTTAATAGTTTACGACAACAATCGTTTTTTGACGCTAGCATAGTTAATTTCCGCCAGTTCGCATTTGGCCAGCGTGACGACTATGGCATGAACACTCATCTCTGAGAGGTGACCCTACCCCAGCAGTGGGACAATAATGGGTCGATGATAATGATGATTGTTAATTTCAACACATTATGTTTTTCCCAATGCGGGATACTTAATTGATGTTTTTAAACTAACTGTGCCTGGACCTTAGCCCACGTGCACAGTGGCGTAGCATAGGGGGAGGCCGGATGGTGCGGTCCGCGCCGGGTGGCACATTAGCGGGGGTAGCACTTCATAAGTGGCGGTTAAAGCAAAAAAAAAGTTAATTTGCTGAGAAGAAGACTAGAAAAGCAAAATTTTAGTCTTTCGGATTAGATAGCAATGATTGTCGTACGCAAAAGAGCTGTCCGTTACGTAAGCGATTTCTCGTCGTTATTATATGACGTTTTATCTGTAATTTTTTAAAGTGGTAGTCCGCCAACTATGTCATGTTTTTTTACCTGTGGAATAAAATTCAATTTTTTGTGCATTTGTCATTAAATGTTATTTAAAATTTTATTATATAAGACTAAGCTGAAAATTTTTACCACTTTTACCCTTTTTACCATGCCCCGCGTTCTTTGTAATCAATTGCACAACTGATTGAGAGGATACGATGAAGAGGGCGGCAAATTTGGGATCCGCACCGGGTGATAGTGACCTATACTACGCCATTGCACGTGCAATTCAGTTTGTGACTATTAGAGTACCAGTAAATCTATATTCAAACAGGACGAAAGATATTCTTTTTTTTTTATTAAAGCGGAATTGCAAACAAGGATGCAAGTCACCTGATGTTAAGTGTTCACTGCAGCGTCTGCAGCCCATGGACACCCACATCAAACCTCAACTGGGACGGAAGTCCTATCTGAGGTCGTATGAGGATGCGTTGCTACTCATGAGGACTAAGTAGGAATGCCTCTTGTCCGGTGTCTTCTGCCTAACCACAGCCTTCAAACCGAAACACAGCAGTTCTCACACTGCTGCTTTACGGTAGAAATAGGAGCTGTGGTGGTGCCGGCGCAGGCGAGCCTTTGACATAAGACTACCACCACGAAAACAACCATCATTATTAACAATTTGCCACAATTCTGTCTTAACTGCCTACTTTATAGCCGAAAAGAGTGAAATGACGATCTAATTCTATTTACGCAATTGTGACAAATTGTGGCAAAGACTCTTTTCAAATCTGACCTCAATTCGTCCTTCATTTCCGTAATTGTGTTGCAAAGAAAATAACGCCTATTCTTTTCAAATTTGGCCTCAATTCGTCCTGTATTTACGCAATTGTGATGGCAAAACGAAGCTGCTCTTATTCGTTTCCGGATACATGACCGCATTCTGAGTACCGGAAGGTTAGGATGTGTCCAATATCAGGTACATATACTTTACACTATAAGTACTACCCTGTATACCCTTGGTTAATTCCTTCTTGTGTTCTTTTGCGGAAATTAAACCGCAAAACAGTATCGCTTTGCAGTGTATTCGTGTGTAATCAATGCTTGGGATGTTCTTTGCAAAACACGAATCATTTCAGAGTAAGCTTAAGAACAGCGAATCAACAGTAACTGGGCCTTTGTGAAGTCAGTTTCGTTAAGCTAGTCTATCGTCAACATCATTTTAGAAGGCCACGATCAGCGCTGCCATGTGGTAGAGCGATAGGAACAGCGGTTTCTTCGATATAAGACCGTAACTGTTAGTTATAAATAAACTAATAATATCTATGAATATTGTTACGTGCTTAACGTAATCCACATTACGAACACGTGTAAAGTTATTGCTCAAGTTATCTCTATGCCCTTTCTAACCTTCAACGGAGGTTATACGGAAGAGGTTAATAGTCGCAGTAGCCCTTTTCCGGAGACATTGTAGATAGTACTATGTTCAGACCGGTCTCTTGTCTCTACAGCTTTACGTTGATGGTGGTAGAGTCTTATGACGAAGGCTCGTCTGCAGCGGCTCCGCCGCGGCAACTCTTCCGTTGATAATTAGGAGTGAGTTCCAGTTTTAAGGGTGTAGAAGATACTGAACAGGTGGCATTCCAACTTAGTCCTCAGGAGTAGCATCGCATCCACATACAGCCTCTGATAGGACTTCCGTCCTAGTTGACGTGAATGTCCGTCACTTAACATCAGGTGGCCTGCATGATCCTTTACTATTCTATTCATATTTAAAAAAACCTTCATTAATACTTAGTGAATTGTGTACAGGTCTCTTAGACCTGACCTTGCGACGCTTGCATTTTGGCATCTGAGGAAGACATTGGCCCCATCTTAACTGCATGACACGTGCATGCATCAACGAGTTCTTCTCGTACTGAACTATTTCATTTAACTAAATTTTTTGAGATAAGAGAGATGACTTTGTAACTTTATTAAAGAAAACCAGTGCTTTAGAATATTTTTATAACTCTGAACTATCCCAAACAGGCTTGGCGTGTTCTGTTATATGCCGATGACCCTCAGATGGAGCGATTACAGGCCACCATTAAAGCAATCCTGTAAAGAGGTTATATACCCAGGAGCGAGAGGGAGTGTCAAATTTCATTAACTTAATTGATGAACTATGTATATAGTAACGCATTTTTCATACACGAAATTAACTACGTTACAATTCTAAGTTGAAATTGCGTAATAAAAGGAGGATTTATTTTTTAAATCTTAACTGTACATAGTACTATATATAGTGGTGAGGCAGAAGCGAGGGCGGCGCAACCTATAGTGCAGGGTGTGCAATGCACGCGGCGCTCCCTGAGACAGCTAACTACAGGTATAAAAACAATGAGTGTTATTCTGCCGTCATAAGAAGAAAGGCCGTAACTAATACCATACTATAAGCTATACCTACTTATAAAATAGCTTGTTGGAATATGAAAAAACTTTCTTGTTGCGATGGCAAAGTAAATAGTTATAGACGCGGGGGGGGGGGGTCAGGCCTAGGGGGCGCCAGGGTTTCATTGCACACGGGCGCTACACAAGCTAGAGCCGCCCCTGGGTACACCTATTTCTGCCGTAAAGCTGTAGTGTAAGAGCTGCTGTGTTTTGATTTGAAGAGGGTAGTGTAGTAGAATATATTAGATGGGACGTAATCTACTTAGTCATCAGCAGTAGCAACGCATCCACATCCAATCTAAAATGGGACTTCCATCCTAGTTGAGGTTTGAGGTGAATGTTCATGGGCTGCAGTGATCGCATAACATCAGGTGGCCTGCATGCTCGTTTACTATCCTGCTCACAGACACAATAAAAAAAATAAAAAATATTTTATTTTATACAAAAACATATTAACATGCTGAGAAAGTTGTTATTAATTCTCAAGAACATACATTGCATACCTTTTTTGTCGTTGAAATACAGATTTTTTGCCGACAAATTTGAATAAACAACCATACGGCGTTTGAACGTTTTTGAATTATGAAGCTTAAGAGGACAGGACAGGACAGAAGGTATTTTTACGTCATGTATTTTAAATATAAAATTTAAATGTCAGTATTTGAACTATTTTTATTTAAATTACAGTCAGGTGTTAGGTTCTGTGAATATAATAGAACTAATCCAGCCCAGCCTATTGATCAGTAAAAGAAGAATTTCCTTTCACGAACACTAAATTTTTAAATGTAATGTAATACTACTAGACAAACACTAGACTCTTGTTGGGAAATTAATAAAACCTGCTAATGAAAACAATCTTTCTACAGTTCCTGTTTCTACAAGTTAATGCGGCATACCCCCACTATTGTTTTTTAGTTTAAGGCCGTGTTTGAAATGTTTAGCGGACGCAATTTTGCTTACGAAAGCTATCGAAGGGTATTTTCTGCAGAACGCACCCGTTAATAATTTCGCTAAATGTATTTATGTTTAAATGTATTTCGAAGCCATGAGTATTTGAAATACTATCTACAAATTACCTCATCGCCAGGTATTTGAAATACCAATTACAAATTATATTTATAAGAAGTAATTGAATTACAAATACCGAATATGTATTTAAATTACAAGTAATTCAAATACTGCCCAACCCTGACTGTCGAACACTGGTATTTAGAATTCAAGCGTGGATATACCAGCTTTAGTGACAAATCTTGTGAAGAAAGTCCAAAAACCGCCTATACCGGAGATAATAACATAGACGCTGTGAGACAGCTAAATATCAAAGACCGACATGTAACTTATCGCGAGATAGAGGCATCATAACCGTAAGGTGATTCGTGTTAGATAGTGTAAGAAACGGTTCTTCAACGGTTTAACCGTGGAGAGTCAAATCACATCTACGTACTTAAGCCTACCTATCCCAAAATTAAAAAAAAAAAGTTTGTTGAATCGGCCATATTGGCTACTTTAAATTCGGAGAGAAATAAATGATTTTAAAATTGGTTTGAGCACATGGAAAAGTGCGTCAAATATCGCGGATAATACTTTGAAAAGTTTTAAAATACATACAAGGCCATAATTATTTATTTTTTCCTCAAACGACAAAACTTAAAAGGAATGCCCCGCATGAGGAGAATAAGTTCCAACAAATAATAGACTGCATTACATATAATTATTTTAATAGTGTGAATCATGTGACTCCTGCCATAAATGCTTAAAAACGTTTTGCTCTTCGTCACGAATTTTAGTACGTTAAAATATATCTTGGTTATCGGCTATTATTACCGTGATGATTATATTACTGATTATATTACTATGATACAAAATATCACCATTTCACCTAAATGCGTGTTACATAAATCGACGCCCTTGTACTCATCATTGAAACAAATTCTTTCAACTTTGGCCGCTGCCTCAAAAACTTACTTAAGTTTATCTGGTTTGCTTATATTTTGCACTGAAAAATACGGGAGGTACCATAGCTTTGTGATTAGCTGAAAATTCATTATCGTTTCCCAAACGAGTGTAACCTTCATTAGTAATTTATATTCCTCACACCGCACCGCATCGCAAGTGAGTGATAGTCTAGTGGAATTGAGCGATAACCTAGTGCAAGTGAATAACTTGCTGCTAGGCTAAAGTGGTTATGCATCTCGACCCCGCTATGGTGGGTCGAGGTTCAAATCTGAGCATGCACCTCTATTTCTCTAAATATTTTCTATTCTAAGTTTTTGAAATTATGTGCATATTATGAATCAATTATCACTCGCATTAATGGTGAAGTAAACATCTTAAGGAAACCTGTATGCCTGAGAATTCTCCATAACGTTCTCAAAGGCATGTTAAGTCCGCTAAACGTGGTCATGGCTATCGCCTAAACTCGCTCATCTCGGAGAGAAGACCAGTGCCCAGCAGTGGGACAATAATGGGTTGATGATGATACCTAGCACCTAGATATATCGTTCCGAGTAAACGATTTTTTAATCTTATTAGATATCTGACATACATTTCATAGCAATTTAATTTTTACGTTTTTAAACGAGCGTTAGCACTATTTACTAGACAAAACAGGCATAATAAAGGCGTTGGTTTTGATTTGCTGACCGACCTCCACCTACCATTTAGTTGTTTCGAATTGTCGTCTAAAATTTGTATCGTTCTTAAATGAGCTGTATGCTCCAGACGCAAGTTTGAATTTCCCATTGACTCTTATCTAAATGATACCTTAATAAGTCAATTTATTCTTTCAATATTATCAATTCGCATACTTTTACTTTTTATATGTGAGACAATGTAAAAATTTATTGACAGTTCGGTCGCATGACTTGGTATAGCCATGAATTGTCGAACTTAACCGACATCACGTAGAGCACGGTTCATGGTTAATCCGCGGTATGATTTCTAGCAGCGTCATGAGATGATTGTTATCCTCCCCTAAAAGTAACTGCGGTCTTGCGCATTCCTTACACACTCACTCTTTTATAGACAATTAATGCTTACAATTAATGTTATTAATTTTTACTAGCAAATTTGTGTCTCAATTAGAGACACTTTTCTCTGTTGAATGCCATAAGAAATTAACAAGCACTGACCTTTGGACCGTCCGATTGAAATATCTACCTATAAACTGAACTCGTCATCGAACCCCAACGTACTCCACGGCTGGCAGGCGAGGTCCAGGCTATCAGCCAGCTTTGAGTCGAATATCGACACCGTAGCTTCGTCGTCCAGCGAGCCGTTTGTACGCACTACACATTTGCACTAATATCACTTTAAGGACCACTATATCCATATTTTAACTGATCCACTTTGATACTATGTGTCACTTACACATCAGATGGCTGTGATGCTGTCTTGGACCGTGCAGCAGCCTACGATGACGCAGTCCACAGTCATCTATATCACACACGGACCTTGGACAGGTCTCTTTGTCGTACCACGTTAGTAGGCTACAATAGCACGAGCTATTAATATTTATAAAACGCCACTTATCACTTCGCATTGCTCGTCTAAATAACGAATATTGTGGTAATGTGTGTTTCGATCTGTGGCAGTATTTACTGTGTTCATTTTTCTCTTCGCGCATCTGTACTAAACACGGGTTATTTGACAAAGTTTTGGTCCGTACTTCGAGTATTTGTAACATTACTCACTTTTTTAAAAAGTTAGTTACCGGTTTTAACTTCATAGGTCGTCAAAAAAAAATCTATAGGCATAATCTGTTAAATCTCCCACTAAAGTGCTTAGAAGTGATCACTGTCATGACTTTCGTTTTGATTTAAGGCACTAACTTACGCAAAAATTTATTCATTTGCTACTGGTAATTAATAGGCAGTGATGGCAACCTCTTTCATTGGGATATGTTTTCAATAATATCAGATTGCAGTGAATGGAGATTCCATTGCAGCTGCGGGCGGGATGTTGTCGATAAGTAAGTCGGTCACTGCCTCTCTGACGTCGCCCAGCACTTCTGCTTGTCGTAGTCTCCACAGGTTCTCTGAGCAGCATTGCCTCATATTCTGGGGACTCTTCATAGGCACACATGAAATGTACCTATTCAATGGAATCACCACTAACATTAAGTAATTCATTCAAGCGTGGCGAGACGACTGATATGAGCGAAACTAGTAATCCATCATGTCACACATTGTGTAGGTGATCTCTTTTATGCTGTTGGCGGGCAGATCATTAGGTACATAGTGCTGTTTGAATATGCGCTGCAGCAGATGCTGCCGGCTCAACTCTTCTTGTACACGATTCGTTCTCACCTCACTATCTTGTTACCATTTTTTCACACTCTTACGCATTTGGTTATTAAGCGGTTATTTTCTGCATTCGGTGTTCCTGTCGTCACCATTTTCAAAGTCTGCTCGTGCCAAGTCAAATTCCAAGTTTATCGAGTGACGAAGCGAGATATCTTTGTTCTAAATTATGTCGCAGAGCTTCGCACGGAGTTGATGCGTTGAATGAGTGCTGAAGATAATGTTTTTTCGACCTTCTCCTTCTTGACTTCCTCAGTGTCATGCTGTCGCCC
>DWKW01002353.1:0-11154 GCA_018250115.1 Doberes anticus
AATTATGTGCGTATTATTAACTAATTATCACTCGCTTTAACGATGAAGGAAAACATCGTGAGGAAACCTGCATGCCTTAGAATTCTCCATAACGTTCTCAAAGACATGTGAAGTCCGTCAAACCGCACTTGGCCAGCGTGGTGGACTATGGCCTATACTCTCTCATCTCTGAGAGGAGACCCGCGTCCAGCACTGGGACGATAATGGGTTGATGATGAGGCTATCACTTCAGCAGTGTAAAATTAGCTCAAGACAAACCTGCCCATTACTACGTGTATAATGGGGCTATGTATATAAGTTTGTTCGCTAAATAATGATGCAGCAAACCTTAAGGAACAAGAAGTAAATAGGTCTCATTTTCGCAGTGTAAAATTAGCGCAAGACAAAGCTGTACATTACTACGAGCGTAATGAGGCTGTCTAGGCGTGGGAAAATACGATTCGCACCGTTGAACGCAGCCGGTTTCCCGGTAATGCATGCGGACGAACATCAAAACGTGTTAGAATGTCGTCAGTACTGCTGATTGATGATTTCGCTCGATTAGATTTGCCTGCGGAGATAGCCGTGCTGTGGGAAACGATTTCTCGTCCAGTCTTTTATTCCTTCTGCTACCGGCAACTTTACGTGCTTCTCGAATATAGCCGGTGAATTTTGATATTATTCAACAATTTCATTTTAAAATAATCTTCAAATACATAATTTTATCGTGGTAGTACCTTGTGTAGGGAGGCTCGTTTGCGGCTTTGCTGCCGCTGTACTTATATCTGCCGTAAAGCAGAAGTGTGAGCACTGCTGTTCAAACGGAATGAACTTAGTCTTTCATGGTGGTAGAGTCTTATGTCGAAAGCTCGCCTGCTGCGGCACCACCGCTACACCTATTTCTGCCGTAAAGCAGCAGTGTGTTTCTGCTTGAAGGGTGTAGTTAGGCAGACGACACTGGACGGGAGGCATTCCAACGTAGTCCTCATGAGTAGCAACGCATCCACACACAACCTCAGGTGTCCATGGATGGATGTCCATGGGCTGCAGAGACGTTTGCTCGTTTGCTATTCTGTTATTGTAACAAATATAAAGAAACTAATTTTAATATTAAACTGGAAATATCAACAACCATGCGCCCTATGATACAGGTCCTTATCAGTTTACAAAATTGTTGTTATTCGATTAAACACGTTTTGTTGTCAAATGAACATTCATCCATTCTGCCTGATAAAGTCGATTCATAAAGTCTATTATACAGAATTTTAGGCCTAGTTTAGGGAATGTAACTTTATTCTGTTCATGTATTTCGAGAAGGTTGATTATTTTCATCATCGTCAACCTATTACTGATGGGCACGGGTCTCTTCTCACAGATGAGAGAGTTTAGCCATAGTCCACCACAGTGGCCAAGTGCGAATTGGTAAACTTCACATGGTTTTTAGAACATTGTGGACTTTTACAACGCAGGTTTAACCTGGCGTCGACACAAAGTTGAAGCGCTTAAATGTACAGTATACAGTACAGTACGCGTGAAGAGCTTTCCATCTGTCTCCGTATAAAACGTAATACGTTAATACGCGTCACCTCTTTTTGCTAGTGACAAACTAGATAGTTCAACCTATCCCAATATATAAGTATTACCATATATACATTTGTCCCATTTAAAAGTATTCAGAAATTTTATTAGCGAAACAACACATGCAGTTAAAAATATCGTTATCAGTCAGTTTTTTCAAAAATACTAGAATAGATTTAGGAAGAGCCAATATATTTGAATTTAGAATACCTGTAATTGACATCTTCGACTGCGAAGACATAGTTGACATTGTACATAGAGTTGGTCGCGTACACGAGCGCCAGCATGCACATGGTCATTAGCTGGTGTTTGCCGAAAGCACCGAGACTCTCCAGTATGGTGTCCAGCTGCACTGGCGACTCGTCTTCTATCGTACACATCTTGCGCTCTCTGATGCCCTGGTACTTTTCACTTGAAAAGTTTTTATTATTTTAGGTGTTCGTGGATTTTATTGTTGACCTTTTTCCACGTTATTCTTGGTATGTCGATATATATAAGGTTAACTTACAAAGTTCTATTATTACTAAAATATTTTGTTATTACCAAAAATTGTTTGGTACTTTTATAAGAGTAAACCCGTCGTCCATAATTAAATTCCAACTGATTCAAAATAACAAGTTTGGGGAATTTCTTTATTTCTTTTTCTTTAAGTAAGTAAAAAAAATATTTAAAAAATTGAGTTTCGTGTGTTTGATTTCATAAAAGGGTACTTTTAAAAACCTTTTTGAACCTTAATTGGGAAAAATATTTTTAAATATTCCTATCAACCTGGGTCAAGTGTTCGTTTTACATTTTACATAAATATTGTCTTTGTGTTTCTTCATCAACACTTTGTCGAGATCGACTGTTGTTAATTTTGTAACCTTGTTTATCAGAGGCTTTGTATTCGATCACAATTCTTGACGAATCCAATTTTAAATGCGTAGTGATCGTTAATTATGCTGTTTTCCCGAGTTTTCTGTAACAAATCGAATTAAGAATAACTTTATAATTGCCGTTAATAAATTCAAACATTTTATTACTTGCCATTATGTTTTCTTAGATCTTAAAACCATTTACATTGTATGATCGTGCGAAAGATTGTTAAGTCACTGCTACATTGTTATATGTAATATTAAAAAAACACATTGTAAATATAATATTTAGAATCTAATTTACTGTACGTTTACGTCAGATTTAAAAATAAATGAAATCAGTATATCCTTGCGAAATCTATTTAAAATTTTCACTGATAAAAATCTCTATACTATGTATATGTATACTTTATCACGTAAAAATCTTAATGGTTGTCCCCCACTAGCTGTTTAAACTTCACGTAAAATTACGTAATAATTTTATCGGTAAATACGAGTTTTATCGGAGAGCACTTTGGATTAGCATAAATCGAGTAACATTAGATGTTAGAACCAGTTCTAACTCTCGAATTAAGTACGAATTCTATCAACCTCGAGTGTACGAGAAGCTAGCGATAGTTTGAAAATAATTTTGTAGGTATTACATTAGATGATGTTGGCGACTTCGTCGGCGTGGATTTGAACAAACAAACTAATATTTTGTTATTAGGTACAAGGTTCTTGGGCAGGACCATCTATTGCTAACTCCAGAACTTAAGTGTTGTTATAATAACATTAAAGTTGAACTATTATCACTCGAGAATGCATTACCAGGTTAAAAGTGTATTAACCCTCTGTGTTAACGGAGAACATGATCTGTCTGTTTGCCAAGTTTCATCCGTTCTGTGGTTCACGTGGGATTGAGTAACTAATATTCGCACAACAATGAGCTCATGGTGAAGTTATCTTAATATTAGAATAACCTGAAAGCCTATCCAAAAAAAGAAGATCAACTCTAAGTGGTTGGCGGAATAAAAATTATGACAGACCAGCGCCAACAATCTGAAATAGTAGTAATTTATACAAAACACACTACAAATGTATAAGCTATACAGTTTATACAGCTACAGTTTCCTCGCTGGCAATGGAACCATCCAATATGTCCAATTCCAACGTAATCAGTCGGTCGTGAACGTGCTTACATCGTAAAATACTGAACAGTGCCTATTAATGCAGATAAGCTTCCAATTTATACGGAATTCTAATTATTTTGTCTTGGTTTTGTCAGACAGGTCGATAGTATTCGGATCTATGGCGGACATGCGGTCTGCTGTCCGGAGGGTCCTGTATTCGATTCCCATCTGGACAGAAATTTGAATGAGGAATTCAGATTTCTGTACCTGGTCTGGTTGTGTGCTTGTTTCTGTGTGTGTCTATGGCATCCACGACGCAGGAAATTTTAGTGTGGGGCTATGAGTGTGAAACGTTATTTATTTATTTAACTGTTTATGTATTATTAGGACGCGAAAATAAAGGTACGTTTTTCTACTTTCCGCTAAGCTCGCGAAGTTATTAGTTACGGTCCAATAGTCGAAAATAATGATAATTTGATGGTGGTAGTGTCTTATTTCGAATGCTCGACTGCGGCGGTAGCACCGCTGCGCCTATTTCTGCCGCGAAGCAGCAATGTGAGAACTGCTGTGATTCGGTGTGAAGGGTGTAGTTAGGCAGAAGACTCAGATAGGACTGCCGTTCTTGTTTAGTTTTAATGTGGATGTCCATGGGCTATAGTGACTACTTAACATCAGGTGTGTTCCATGCTAGTTTGCTATTTTATTAATAAAAAAATATATAAATTGCCTGTAGTCCGCCCTAAAACTTCCTGAATAAATAAATGAAATAATATTAAATATGTAACAATAAATGTATAGATACAATGCAATACAAATAAATGTCGTAAATGTAATGTAAATATATGTATACTGAGCTTATTTAGATTCTTCGTAAGGTGTTAAATGTAGTAAATTAGACTCTGAAGGCCTAATGACGGCCTTTGATATAAGGCTCTACCACCATAAAAATATAAATTTCTACCACATTTTTATTAGCATGCTCTCTAGCCCGTTTGTCTGTCAAGTACAAATTTTTTATATCGATTTTAAAGTAACTTGCCGATCAGCTAGAAACTTGAATCTGAAAAAAACTCTGAGCTGGATGTTAAATCAAAATTTATTTTATACTTGAAAGATAAAAAATAATGTTTTGTTCAAAATACCTACGTATGTCCAAAAACTGACAAAGTTTTTTTTATAAGTGCCGTAGAAACACGAAGACAAGAGACCGGAAACAGAAACCGAAATGCGCTACTTAGATATCTGAACAGCCGGAAATCGAACCCGGGCAATCCGGACAGCAGACTGGCAGGTGACCGCAGAGAAAAACATGTCGTTTAATTATTAACATATCGTGATTGAAATTGTTTGACTTTTAGTATAAAAACACTTTCAAGTGACAGTTGGATCTTATACAATAAAATGTATTGTCAATAATTATAATCATCATAATCAATAATTATTTATTAAAGATCGAAACAAAAACAATATTATGACTTATAGATAAAATTAAAAAAATCTGTCGTTACCGCAAATTTCGCGCTCTGTTTCACTGCGTCACTAACAAGTTCCAATTTCAAACTAGATGCAGATTATAAATCGGAACCTGACCTAAGGCACTGAACACACACTGCAAGGCACATCTATGACAGACCACAAGACGGTATAAAATATCACTAAACCCACAAGTAACAAAAACGTGACAAACAGACGAACACAGACATTATCTTTATTAGTTACTCGTATATGATAACAGCTTCTAATAGTTAGTGATTGACGTGTTTGTTTGTTTTTATTTACAATGTAAATATAAATTAAAAGTAAAAATGTATTGTTCCAATTTTGAAAACAGTTAATATTCTTTGTTTAAAATGTAGTAACACTTTTAAAATCTTTAAATAGAATTTGAAACTCATACACAAATGTATTTATTAGAATACATTAGGATAATATATTTATTGTAACTTCGCACTACTAGATAAAAATACAATTTCCATCAAAAAACCAAGTTTTTAGTCCGATCTGTTCATGCAGGTTGTTAAGACTGTTTTCAAGTAAAACAGCAATTGAGTTTTATAAAATATTGTACAGCATTTTTATGTGTGTCGTGAACAAACTTGAGCACCGAGTACACAGCATTATCAGAAGTAACGTTGACTATTTGCAGAATGTTACAAGCGTGACGTGTTGACTTGCCTATTGTTCAAATATACTAAGCCGTGCCCGTGTCATTCGCTATTTTTAAAGATTTAGTTACATTAAGAAATATTATAGGTAACGAGGTACTAAGGACCTTTTAAATGATTAAATGATAATAATTAAAAGGAAAATATAATATATATAAATCTGAACTTTTTAAACAATACACTATACAAATAAAGAAATAAAAAAAATTTAATAACAATAAATTTAAATCAAGTTAATAGCAAATACCAAACCAACTTTTTGGGTGACCCTAAAAGGAACAAAAAAATAATAGTAAAAAAATGTTTAAGGATTCGGATATTCCCTTTTCAAATTTTAAATACATTTAAGATACGTTTGTTTTAATAAATGTCGTCGGCACACAAACATAATTCCGTTGCAATTATATTAGAGGAAATTATGTAAGTGGTACAAGATTATTTATATAATCTATTAAAATAATAAAAGTACATTTAGTGGAGTGTTAGTGGAGTAGTAGCCATAAAGATGTAATTCAATTGAACTTAAATCGTTCAGTGTTACCGATTAATCGAGTCGGTTCTTAAAATGCCTGCACGGTACCGGAGCGTTTATGGTTTACACATTACTCTACAATCCTGACTGACGTTTTGGGCATAACAAAAAAGTACAGACCACAAAAGCACAACACAAAGTATTGATTACTTTGCTGTATTACGGTAGAAATATACCAATTTTTTTATATAGAAACATACCTACTACTGCATAAGTAGTAGTGCCAAGACAGGCGAGATTTTAATATAATCTCCTCTCAGAGATTGGAAGGAATTGTGGAGAGTGGTCGTTTGACGCACTTACTTTATTATTTATCTCCAAAAGGTACAATTAAATTGCATCCTGTTACATAGTTTTTCTCAAACAAATAATACTAATAATTTAGTAATTTATTGATTCTCCTAAACTGTGAAACTATTAGTCAGTATTATAAAATAACTTCTATTGACTATTACGCTGCATGCTCGATATGATAATAATTATACGTACATGTAACATCACCATCAACCCATTGTCGTCCAACTGCTAGGCACGGGTCACCTTTCAGAGATGACAAGGGCCATCAGGCCATAGTCCACCACGCTGGCCTACGTATCCAACTAACATAGATAGTACCAGTAGTACTGGTAGTACTACATGCATAAATTAAAACGAAAATACTTCTATTAAGACGCCAAGATATATTCAGATATAAAGCCCGTTGCAGCAACACGTTCCACTGGTGCCAGCGAAAAGCGTGCAAAAAAACGCCCCGCGCAAGCGCGTACAACACCAACACCATTCCTATAAGGCAATATCCGATATGGGGGTGCTAATGAGCCGACGGCGTGCCTACGGTTTTTACGATACCTTTCTTCACAACTCGGCTGGTAGTCAGCTGGCAACTGGCTTAGGTGTGACTGCTAGACCTGATTACACGAATACTGCCCGCGATTGGTATTGCCAGGTTTCATTTAGGTAAAACTGAGTTAGTTAAGAAAATGGTGGTCATCGTCGACTCATGCAGAGTCATCCATTGTTAAAGATGAAGGTCCAAAGTACAGTTGAAGGCATGTCGGTTTCCTCACGATGTGACTTAGCTAGCTAGCTATACTTGAGTAGCTGAGTGGGGATACGAAATACATCTCACACTTCAAAATTTTCGAAGTTATTTGCGTTTAAACAATACTATTTACTTTTACTTAACACTGAATAAAAACATCGCGAGAAAACTCAAAGGTACGTGAAGTCCGCCAATCCACAGTTGGCCAACCTCTCATTTTTAAGAAAAGACCCATTCCCAACTACAGGATGCTAATGGATCAATGATGATGATGACAAAACTAAGGAAAAATTGTGGTCTGTGCGTGGATTGAACTGAATATCAATTGAATTGAAACCCCGACTTATAGGCGTTGTATTTTAAACCATTTTTAATTATAATGACACATGCTGTTGGCACTATTAGCCTTTACAGATTCGCCGAGTCTTTTGTGGGAAACCAGAAGGGCTCACCCAGACATAAAGTTAGTGGAGGATGGGTAGGAGTGAGAGACAGCGTCGGGCGTGAGAGCCACGACCTATTCAGGTATTCACGCGACTCTGTCTCGACTCCGTCAAACCATTAGAGTGTGACTTGTCGTATGGAACTATCCTGATCCTTCCAAAAAATATCAGCACAACATTAGAAATGGGGTCATAAAAAGTAACGCAGAGTGAAGAATTAGTGTAGTCAAATCTACATTGTTAGTTTTGTAATAAAATAATAATGACACTGCATCGTCCGCCTTGAAACACTAGTATTAATCGCAATCCCTGTATAAATATTAAGTTTTAGAATGTTTTGTAAGATAATGTTTTCACTGCGCATAATTATTTAGTAACAGTATCTCGAAACGGTATTTTAGGGAATAGTTTCTTAGCTTTATTACGGCTCGCTTGCGTTTGGCCTACGGGTCTGGAGGATATCTTTCTGATTCGGGCGACGCCAGATGAAAACTGCTCTTCGGTGATTTTACTCCACGCATGCAGGCCAACTAATGTTAAGTGGTATCTGCAGCCGATGGACATCAACATATGAGGTTGTATGTGGATGCGTTGCTACTCCTGAGGACTAAGTTGGAATGCCTCCTGTCCACTGTCTTCTGCCTAACTACATTCTTCAAAACGAAACACAGCATTTCTCACACTGCTGGTTTACGGCAGAAATAGGTGCGGGGGTAGTACCGCCGCAGGCGAGCCTCTGACATAGGACTCTACCACCATCTGACCTATATAACCCCTGCAGACCATTTCTACGACATCACGTGATATCGCCACTGTTACTTCAGCTTGCTCGTTTCATAATCCATTCTCACAGGTTTTTTTTGTATTTGAATCCAAACTATATATACCACCGTTTTTAGTCTTTTTTCTCAAGCTTAACAATAATTCTAATTATTTATATCTCTAATTTATTTTTGTCACATTGAGTGGCGAACCGCTTTGATTGAATAAGCACTTAAGACCTCACGCTATGATAGTCTATAAAATAGTAGATCCTCATATAACTGGAAAATGCAATCGGTTTACTACCCAGGACTGCACGAAGTTAATTAATATCTAAGGCATAAAACCACCCACGCTTGTATCGGTATAAATGTATTGGACGAATATCTTAATTG
The DNA here is from genome assembly GCA_018250115.1 of Doberes anticus. Classification (NCBI taxonomy): domain Eukaryota; kingdom Metazoa; phylum Arthropoda; class Insecta; order Lepidoptera; family Hesperiidae; genus Doberes; species Doberes anticus. The sequence continues at coordinate 8,863 of DWKW01002353.1, forward strand.
CATTGGATGCAGTTCTCGTCTTCGTAACATGTGATGCTCTATCCGCCTAGATTTAATTGGCTGCTTGCGATCGCCACGGCACTTTAGAAAACTTTAATGTTACGAGTATGTTTGTGCTATAAAGATGTTTTTACTGATCGTAATGAATTATTTTTTGATGCAAGCTTTATTTTCGAAAATATTTTTTATTGATATGATATTTTGATGGTGGTAGAGTCTTATATCGAAGGCTCGCCTCGCACCACCGCTACCCTTATTTCTGCCGTAAAGCAGCAGTGTAAGAACTGCTGTGTTTCGGTTTGAAGGGTGTAGTAAGGCAGACGACACTGGATGTGAGGCATTCCAATGTAGTCCTCAGGAGTAGCAACGCATCCTCACACAACCTCAGGTGTGGACGTCCATGGGCTGCAGAGACAACTTAACATCAAGTCGCCTGCATGCTCGTTTGCCGTTCGCTAATAAAAAAAAGAAGTTTTTAAATAACTAGCCTCGTCTGTTTTGTGCCCCGGCTGTCTTTATAGTGCAATCGTCAATTAGTTTGGTCATGATAGACTTGTATGCCTTCGTAGTGCTGGTCGTGTCAACGACTTTATCAGCGGGCCCTTGTCGTCTTGTCACGTGACGAAAGCACGGAAAGAGACCAGGCAGTATAACACTAGTTCAGGGTGTAAAATAGTTCGTTCAAGTTCAAGTTCAAAGCAGCCCTGCTTGTGTCTCATGTATCTCGTGTGGACCGCGACCTCGTCGATGGCTCTTGGCTCCATTCCACGTTTAGACTTGTACCGTATGCGACGCGGCTGACTTTGCGAAGCGGTGGAAATGCAGTTCTTGAGTATGTCTGTTGCGATACCTTGGGTTCGTGAGCACCAGAAGTTATTGTCGCGACATTTCTATGCAGAGTTATTGCCGCGTCTGGTTGACGTGATCTGGGCCCTGAGGGCTAATTCTTTAGCCAGATGATTAGTTTGGCAGTCCAAAAGCGCTATGTAGCCAACCTAGTGGATAGCTCAGCGCAGGACAGCGGTTTGCAATCTTTGTATTATCAGTATGTAATTGAGTTCTAATTTTATTTAATTTTCTATTTTCTTTTCGTTTTCGTTTAGATTACATTTACTACATTGCTACAGATATTAGTAAATTTGTATTTTACTACTAAGGGCCTTAAAATCAAATCATTTTATAGAATTTTTGTATCTTTGAATCTCTGGGCCTTTAACTTTTTTATACAACAGAACCAATAATAAAACTTGAGCTCGGTTTTATACGCATTATCGTTAACTCAAGGCGTTATTACAAAACGGTACTTAAAAAGTACGTAGTATGAATGGTTATGCGTCGACGACGTTGCAGGAAACGTATTATCGCTAAATATAAATATATTGATCTTGCGAATATCTTAATTGTTTGGAGGCAGTACTCGTACCACGGTACCGTGTGAAGCTCGTATCTGCTAGATTCAATTAAATTCTTGGTAGGCGACTAAGCGACCGGCACGACACTATTTTTCTTACCTTACTACTTTCTATCTTACCTTTACCTACCTTACCTACTATCTTACCTTTGATGGTGGTAGAATCTTATGTCGAGAGCTTGCCTGCATCACTGCTGCATCTATTTCTGCCGCGAAGCAGCAGCGCGAGAACTGTGTTTCGGGTTGTAGGGTGTGGTAAGGCAGAAGATACAGGACAAGAGCTATTCCAACTTAATCTTCTGGAGTAGCAACGCATCCACATACAACAGAAAGGAGTTCCGTCCTAGTTATGGTTTTATGTGGATGTCCATGGGCTGCAGTGACCACTTAACATCAGGTGTCTTGCATGCTCGTTTACTATTCCGTTTGATTTTTAAAAAAATCTTCACAATATTAGTCTACCGGGCATTGACGAACTGTTCTTTCAGAACAAAATAACTCTTATTTCTGTGAGGAGGCGTGAAGGATTATTTTCTGTCCTTTTGTTATAATGTCGTGTTGTAAATTAATTGCTCCAAGACAAAATATCACTTTTTAATGTCAATGAGATTAACGAGCGCTTTATGGATGGTGTTACGCAAAGGCGTGTGACAACCATTATACTGAACGGTGCCACACGCGAAGTCGCCATCACTGCTAATGTAGTGTAAACGGTGATTGGTGGTGAAGATGGTAGTGGTTATAGTTGCAAATAGTTGCAATTGAAATAATGTACCGTGTTCATAGTTAGGAGGTTGACTAATGATAATCTTAAAAGTTAAATTGCCATAGGTTCACTTAGCAACCGTCCACACTTACTTCTTAGTCTCTGACATTTGTGG
>DWKW01002354.1:0-11152 GCA_018250115.1 Doberes anticus
AGAGGTGCCGGGTTTTGAACCTCGACCCACCGAAGCGGGGTCGAGATGCTTAACCACTAGGCTATCACTTACTCGTGGTCCCGAATGTGAAGTCCGCTAATCCGCTCTTGTTCCACCGTGATGGACCTTCTCCCTTCGCAATTCTGAGAGTAATAGGTTGATCATGATAATGATGATGGCATTCAATGCATAAGCATTTTGTTTAAAGTTTAAACATAGTTTTGATGTTGTCACAAGCTTTTATGTTCACTTACATTATACTCACGTAAGCTCGAAACACAGGCACGGTCACGTTTCGCATCTCGCAAAACGTCACGTTTCCCGGAATTTTCTCGCACCAAATACATTTTTCTATCTGTTGACATATTTAATAATATTGTGGAAAATATCGCTATGGTGAAAGCGAACAGCTTATTTTTCTATATAAATATTTGTCAACTTTTAGGGTGACGAAGGTCAAGTGTTTACATGTATTATTTATTTTTAATAAGCGACCAAGTTCGAGCCAGTTCCGGTACCAGTTCCACATAGGGTTCCGTGCCAGCAAACAATAAATTTGTGAAGTGTTTACTAAATAAATTGTCTGATTCAGTTAAGGATTCTCATATAGGACCTCACATTGTGTAGTGGTGTAACGTTTAGCGTGAGTCCACATCTGGTACTTATTATTTTCTGGCGTTTTTTCTTAGTTTACGTTATTATCACGTTTGTACGCTTATATGAATAACCCTTTTTACGATAGAGAAAATTAGTTAATAAACAATTTAAAAAATCTGGTACTTAAAATTGTTTTTTTAATTAACATTTATCGCATTTATATATATTTAATCGCAAAGAGACAAAATAAAGTCGAGGTTCTGTCTTACACGGACGCGTCCCACGATCGCTTTCAGCTAGTCAGTTTATTTTCATTCAGAATTAGATTATGTGCTGTTTGATGCTGGATGTGGATGGCTGTGGACTGCAGTGATCACTTAATATCAGGTAACCTGTATGCTCGTTTGCTATTCCGTGAAAATACGTATTTTTTAAAGAACAGAAATTATTCGGTTTCGTTTTACTGCCGCCTCATAGGTTATTTTTTTTTTTAGTTTAGGATTACTTTACTATTACATATTTTTAGTGTACCCTCATTATCAATAGTTAATTCGTTATCGGCCCACTTCATCTCCGCCTAACTCGTCCCAATTTAAGAACGTCACCGCGACTTGATCATTAATAACAAAACCTCTAGTGATATTAAAGAATGAAACAAAAATTAAAGTCCCAAAAGTTTCTCTCTGCTCTTAGGAGAAGTAAGAAAATATCAAACAGCACGTTTCAGAACTTTGAAAGTTTTCACGGTGACAAGAGAGCGAAGCTGTTTGTAACTGTTATTAATTTAAATTAAAACTAAATTTACTCAAATGCAGAGGGAAGACGAAAAATTAAAACAACAATTTTTCTCAATAATTTTTTGTGTCGTAGTTGTCTTTGTACTTTAAATACAATTTTGAAACTTATCGACATCAAAATGACGTTTGCAGTTTAGTTTGCAGCATAATTGCTTGCAGTTTTCGCACATTGACGACCCATTTGGGTTCGATTCCCAGTGGGGCAAAAATTTGAATGACGAATTTAGATTTCTGTATCTGGTCTGGGTGTTTGTGTGCTTGTTTCTGTGTGTGTCCATGGTACCCACGACACAGATTAAAGCCTACTGTGGGGCTATGAGTGCGAAACGTTATTTATTTATTTTTATGTCGAATCGCAATTGCAATAAAAACATTTTTGATTTGATTTTGCATTCTAGTTTTGTAAACATCGTCTGTCGAACTACGCGACTCCCTGGGCTGCACTGAAAACCAACGCTGTTCCGTTTGCTGCCTGTAGAGCCTGCAGCAGAAGCTGCATGTTTTCTTCACTGCAAATAAAATACTTGCCTTGAGTTTCAGTTATTTATGTACGGTGGAATATTGGTTAAACCTCTCATCTCTCAGGAGATCTGCGCCCAGTAGTGGGACAATATTGGAATGATGATGTACATACGGGACAACATTGTTTTATTTAGCCTGTGTATGTTGCAATGAATGTATGGTGTAGTTAGGCAGAAGACACTGTACAGGTGGCATTCCAACCAAGTATCCACTTGCGACCTCAGATAGAACTTCTGTCATAGTTGCGGTTTGATATGGATAACGACGGGCTACAGTGACCACCTAACATCAGATGGCCTGCATACTGTTCTGTTAACATATAAAAAAAATGTATTTTTTTAAATGTTTTTAGCGAAAACGAACTTTCAATGTTCATATGTCTAAATAAACACATACTTTCTTGCTTTTGTTCTTCATAAAATGAAAAACTATACTGTAGATCGCTGTGAAATCGAACAAGTACAACTAGCTTGTTCGATTCCCCTAAATGAAATCAATTCTTCATGACTACATAATCTTTTACATTTTTATTTTTATTTGAAAACGAAGTTTCAATGTTTATTTATTTGTAAATAAATGGTTTGGTGGTCTTACGTCGAAGGCACCACCGCTACACCTATTTCTGCTGTAAAGCAGCAGTATGAGAACTGCTGTGCTTCGGTTTGTAGGGTGTAGTTAGGTAGAAGACACTGGACGGGAGGCATTCCAACTTAGTCCTCAGGAGTAGCTACACATCTACACACAACCTCAGGTGTGAATGTCAATGAGCTACAGAGACCACTTAACATCAGGTGGACTCCATCCTCCTCCTCCATTTTCTATACTGCTAATATAAAAAAGAACACTTACTTTTGTTCTAAGTAAAAATAAAAACATTTAAATAGACGTCTGTAAAATAAAAATAACATTTACTATGAACGTAAACCAAGTACAACCCGCTTGTTGGCATCCTCAAAATGAAATCAATTCTTCATGAATACATAGCAGTTCATATTCCATTTTTATGAATTTCATATCCACTCGTGTGTCTAAAAATTCGCTGTAATTCTCTTTGTATATTCAATTTAAATTTTAAATTTGAATAAAATACAAAAGTGATTTTTAAACGTGATTTTTGATAACCCTCCAAATGTAAATATTCAAATGTTAGTAGTATTTGAATATTTCCTACGAATAATGCATGAACTCTTCCACATAATGACACTTTTTTTTCAGTTTGAATAAACTTGGCTCTATTTTCAATTATTGGCTTGAATTTAAGCATTATAACATTTTCTGTTTTATTTATGTCTGTTTCAATAATCAGTAAAAAAAGGCTCTATTTCGGCTGTTAGAGGTCCAATTAAGATTGTTATCTGTGAACAAAATCAAGAGTCATGATCTTGATAGATCGTACGCAAGATGGATTTGATAGCTTATTAAAATCAGTACCTACTGATATCGGAATTGGAATTGGCAGCTAAGAGATAAATAAGTACACGTGTTATCCTTTTAGAAAATCGTCAAAATCTCCATCTTGGTAAGCTTTGCCTATCAATCGTTTAATGTAGCTATTATGTTAATAATCAGAGACAACTTCAGTGTCGTGTCTGTACCGTGTCGCGTTTCGATAGTACAATCCGTTAGTTAGAATTTAGTTCAATTGAAGTTAGTTCGATAGTCCTGCCTGAGGCACGTAGTAGTTACGCATCAGTTACTACCCCGTAGAACAGAGTTTGTCCAGTGTAGTCTACATAACCACACCCTACAAACGGAAACACAGCAGCTCTCATACTGCTGCTTCACGACAGTACTTCAATCCATTTTTTCTTCAGTAGTACGAGTAGAAACTGAGCCAAAAATTGATGCAGATCTTTGAGTAATATTGCGAGATAATATATAATACTGAAATACAAATGGTTCCACCAACATCCAATTGATTTGTTGATAATAAATTGTTGTCTAATTGGAGGATGCGTTATTAATTGTTAACGTAAATCTGGTGCAGAGCGCTGTCGATATTTCTTACTTTGTATGAATAATTATGCTTTGTTTATTGGCTTCATTAGTTATTGACGGCTAAGAATAGTTATGTTCCAAACACGCTCTTGTTCACATGGTTCTGGTTTCTTCATTCGGTTTCAGATTTTTTATAAATAAGTGGATTTTATTATCTCTTACTCGATCTACCATAAGGAGGGCTCGGATTTTCATTCGTATAAGCAATTTTGTAAATGGAGTAATAGCCTTGCATTCAAGCATCTCGACCTCCCGCTCCTGTAAATTGGGGTTCCAATACCGGATATAAGGAATAAGTTGGAACGCCTCCTGTCTAATGATTTCCTAATAACACCCTTCAAACTGACATCAGCAGAAATAGGAGCATCGTTCTGCCATCATCATTTCAGTTGCTTCCATCACTCCGACTCTGCCAGGTCGCGATCTATCCACTGTATTCATTGCTAATCAGACGGATACGCGGAGAAAGACTTTTCCACCAGGTTATGCTTTACCGCTCTTAGCTCGTTGACAAGTCAAGAAGCCATTGAGCGGTATCCATGGAGCACTGTGCGATGGTTCCCCAACTTCAAATAAAGGCAATGTGATGTGATATACGTTTTTTTTAATTGCTGCTAAAGAGACTTTTTTTTCATTTTTCACTCAATATGCAGGTATCTATGAACACTTTGATTAAAAAAGGAATGGTGTAAGTACGTTTATAAAAATCTGTTGCTGAAGTATAGGAAAATTAACACTCCACATGCTTATTAGCAAAGTGCTTTCAGTACTGTTTGCTTAACAAGTTTACATCACATATCCTATCTATAAATCAATACTTGTTACAAATGTTGACACAGATATCAAGCACTCCATATGAACGAGCATACCAATGTACACATTGAACTAGAGATTTGTTACTAGCAGCTCTTAACGTGGGTTTTCAGTTGAATCTCGATTGGCTACTCCAATGCGAATGGCTTATGTTTATGGTTAATAATACTCAGTTTATGGCCAGACCGTCAGCGGGTACTTTCAAACCACCTTTACCTACTCCGAGAAGTCCTGATCAGTATTTTACAAATACGCGTAGAAAATGTCTCTTAAAATTGTCCTCACACCAGCACTTAGGAGAGCTTTGATATTTCAGCCAGATACGTAAGACTAAATCAAATAGTGAAAAAGTGTCTGAATAGGCTCTAATATCAATATTATGAAATCAAGCACCCTTACGCCATCTATTGACAAGTCTAATAATACCATAATAGTAATGATTTTGAAGTAAATTTTTTTTTTGGATCAAACTTAATTACGAATACCATATTATTGTAAATTAGGAATATTTCTAATGTTTCACATTATTTTGAAGTTTCTGATGTTTTGACGCAGTTACACGTAGGTACAACCTGTAAATATCGCGTTTAAAATAATTCTAAGTTAGTAAACAACCATAAAAATCGAATAAAATGCGTACTTTATTGGTTGCCATTAAAAATATTTTTCTCGACGTTAACAGGCACACGACAATCAAATAAACATTATAATCATAGGTTTAATTAGGACTGTCCATCTTTAAAGCTGTTGTGTTTTCGAGGTAGAATAAACTTTTTTTTAAATCAAGTAACAAACATTTTTTTCTTTTAGGACCACGCTGTTCACTTTCTCACAAATTGCTGCCTCGCAACCAATAAGGCGCGATGCTCAGGTATTCGGGAACCATGTTCAGAAATATCTAAATAGTACTTTATTATACTTCAGAAGACAGAAAGAATTTAATGCACACACCAGTTATATCCAACAAAATTTATTTACAATCATATAGGTAATCTATTTTTAACCTAAGATTTAATATAGTTCCTGTATCATTAGACGAAAAAGATCGTACACAGCCTATGCCATTGACAGCCATAGTAAATTCCGATCACTGGTTATTAGTAAGGATAGAGAATATACGAAATATCAAACAAGCACGCAGGTTTTCTCAAATATACGGTATATGGTAATTTATTACAACTGATTTTAATCTCACATCTCAGTGCCTCGCGAAGAACGTTGTTTAATGTTAATCTACACAGTTTATCTCGCGATCCTATAATACAAACAGTGCGTCATACTGTAGCGTAAATTATTCATACTAGGAATATTACAGTTACGTTTTATGACTTTCGTAGTAATGAAAAGCTTAGCTAAGTTCCCTTAGCGCTAAGTAGTCGCTCACTGAATCTTGCAAATCATCCTGATTTGACGCGTTGTTTTTCTTTCCAATACTAAATTTAGCAACAGATGGCTGTTATGGCTCGTATCGTAACGAGCGGTTCTCATCGTCTATGGACACAAGAAACACCGTAGTATATGCTACTTTGTTGCCGGCTTTAATTAAATTATACTTTTAGGTCTTTCTAAGAACGTCGTATGACTACGTTCCGGTTTTATTGAAAGTTCTAAAAGTAGCAAACATTTATATGAGCTACCTAATGGTAAATAGTCACAATGCGTTACAGGCTTTGAAAGGGTGCTCTTTTTGCGCCTTTTTCCTTTGATTGACCGCAGTGAATCCTGAGGGAGTGTTCAAAGCCGATGTACAGATATTTATCTGACGAACTTTAGGAACTTATCGACGACGATATATCGACAAACGTCAGCGTTCGTCAAGTGCACGTTTCTTCTTCTTCTTCAGCCCACATCACTCCACTGCTTGACATAGGCCTCTCTCAAGGCGCGCCACCGAGCCCGATCTTCGGCTCTACGCGTTTATACCTTAAGATGTATATTTTTTTAATTTTAAATTACACAAAAACGAGAACTACTAGGATTTCTTTTAAATACAAGCAATAATTCACATTTGTTTATCTTTCATAAATCTCTACAGTACCTCATTACGCAGCAATCACGGAGCAGTTTTCCAGTTGCATAATGTCGTCAGTTTACGCTTGTCCGGGTTAGAAGCGATCTCATTATTCAACTGCGTCATAGTTAACTTTTATGACTGTTTTTCAGGTAAATTCAGTTCTATCGTCAACCCATGACTGTCTCACTGCTGGGCACCGATATCCGATGGGGGAGAAAGTTTCTGGGGAGTGGTGCCCATGTCTCAAGTGCCCACCGACCAGGTGGACGAACTGAGGAAAACAACGGGAAACCGCTGGATTCAGAAGGCGCAGTATCGAACAGAGGGCCATCAATTAAGGAAAGCCTATGTCTAGCAGTTGACCTCCAAAGACCTATGGTTGATGATGCTGGCATGTGTAATGAGATATACCTAATCGTTAATAATCTCACTTACGTAAAAGCAGATAAAAATTACAATAAAAACATACTAAAATGGCTCTGAAGCTTTCTATAGCGGCAGTGAAGGGAGTAAGTATTTTCTTTCGAAAGGAGGCGGTGGTCTTTGGAAACTTATGTTTTAGACAGATTAAAAGATAGAAGTTTTGTTGAAGAAAATTTGTTGTTTTGATCAAAATAAAATAAATTTTTAATGATAAATAATAGTATTGTGGTATCGCATGGACTGTGAAGAGTCATTTATATTTTTCCAATTTATTTATTTCGGTAAATTTTTGAAAATTTTAAGTCATCGCTATTTGAAAAGCTGGGATTTGTCCTTTTGTCTATAAGTGCAGATAAATAACAATTTACTTTGCTCCATTTAATTTGTGTTTGTCTTCATAGCGATCCGAATTTATTAGATTAACGTTACGTAGGTATAACGACCAGTAATACCTTCAAATTACGACATAAAATAAATTGTAGAATAAAACTTCAACCAATCTGAACAGATAAAATTTTACATTAAAATCTACCTAAAACAAGTGACCTTTATCCCGTAATGTACATGAAAGAAAAAGGCAAAAATAGCAGTAATGATGACGTCACATTTTAACAGGGCACAGATGTCACCATCGGCATTATAACACTTCAAACAAACTTCTGAAATTTCACAACCTTTTCACGACTTTCGCAACACGAAATAAATTGTACTTTTGAAAAGCGCCTGAATGTTATCTGGGTTAGTACATTAATTAAAACTGTACTTAAAAGTTGGGCGGTAATACCTTGTAGCGCTATTTTTAAGTTTTAAACGACTTGACAGATTTTCAATGGTTTCACCGCTAGCGATGAACGACAAACTTGAACTACACTTTCTTCCGCAACGTTGTAACATCATCATCATCATCAACCCATTTCTGTTCTACTTCTGACGATGTATTTGTACTTTAATAATCAAAAAACTGATTGATTAGTCCAAAAAATCATGTATGACGCGTTCTACAGCGTAGCCTTCTCAGTAGTGGGACAGTAAACGGTTCAGGTACCTCAATATAACAAATTGTATAAAAGTTTCGATGGTGGTAGAGTCTTATGTTGAAGGCTCGCCAGCGGCGGCTTTTTCTGCCGTAAAGCAGCAGTGTGAGAACTGCTGTGTTTCAGTTTGAAGGGTGTGGTTAGGCAGAAGATATTGGACAAGAGGCATTCAAACTTAGTCCTCATGAGTAGCAACGCATTCACATACTACCTCAGATAGGACTTTCGTTCCAGTTGAGGTTTGATGTGGATGTCCATGGGCTGCAGTGAACATTTAACATCAAGTGTCCCACATACTCGTTTGCTATTCTATTAACGTAAAAAAACTACTGATACTTTAAATATCTGTTATTCCAGGAACCCTGCTACTCAAACTCTGCTGCTACTCTGCTACTCTTAACACGAATGAAGGCTCTAGTGATTTACTTATCCTGGAAAAGCAATGTTTTGGCTAGGCCATTAAGCATTATTCTGCTTTTCAGGGAGCTGAAGTTTCAATCAGTTTGATTTGGAAATTATCTGTATGCACATAGAAGTTATATTGAAATCATTTTAAAGACTCGGATATTTGGATCTTTAATTATACAGGAGATTTAAAAAAAAACTGTATGTTAAATTCGTTAATATTTCCGCGCTTGATATCGCCTATTCTATAGTAGTGTAACCAGTTCGTCACTCATTAATTAGAACAGTACTTAAAAGTTGAGAGGAAATATAATGTTGAGTATTTTTTTTTACTCTTTACCTTCAAATGTAAGCTCGGTGTAAGGTTACTACGCGGGGTTCTTAGTTCAAATTGTTTGAAGCGAAAGAGATAATTTGAAATTGAATAACGCTGGTAAATTTTAAACGGTACAAACTGATTAAAAGTGAAGCTTTAATTTACAGTCGTTGAAAACATTTATAGTCGGCACAACTCTTTTCTTTCTATGCAAGTGGAAAAGGAACGATAAGTTCCTACTTCTGAGGATTAAGTTGGAAAGATTCGGGCTGTCCTGGAAATATTATTGTGAAAAACTGGAAGCATGTAAATATACTTTTTATATGTTTAAGGAGTAGCAAAAGTACATGCAACTACAAATAGGACCGACAGTCTTATCAGAAGTTCACGTGGAAACGTTGCTACTCGTAAGGACTAAGTTGAACCGCCTCCTGTCCAATGTAATCAACTTAATCACATACTTCAGTGCGAGCACAGCTGCTTTACGGCAGAGGTATAATCAGCCTTCGACGTGGTAAATCAGTGTTCAATCAATGTTATCAATGATTATTAAAAAAAACCCTTCAGATGTTTTCTTCGATATATTTTAAAATAAATTAACGTTTTATTTTTATGTCTAACAATCACTCTGTGTAGCAGAGTACTGTTCAATACAAAATAACCCACCAGCTGTTGGTGGTAGAGTCTTATATTAGACGCAAAACTATTAATGAAAGAATATTGAAACAAAATAATTGAACCACTTCGTTACACATTACGCAAACTCACTCTTAGCAACCGTGGTGGATTAAACCTCGCTCCCTTTCACCTCTGAGCAGACCCGTGCCCAGCTACAACAGCAACAGTTTGATAATAAATTACTCGGCTTGGGCCGTGAGGCAATATATTAAAGGAATCAGGTAAACTCATAAGAATAAAGAGATATAAATCAGTGAATCTCTCAGTTTAACGAGGTTAATCTCGAAGCCCCTATTATTCAAAACTGTAGGTACATTTTACTTAACAATAATGTGAGTTTATTTTTTATACTAAAGTTTACTTTGTTTGAATAATCTTATCGTACTTATATTATAAATCCGAGAGTTTCTGATGATAAAAGGGTAGACTTTTGTAACTCGATTACGCGTGACAATCCTGTGTTGCCTAAAGAAATTTAACTGCTGCTAATCTTTTTCTGGCATTGAACATGGCGCTGGCAACTTTCTCACTCGCTTTAACGGCGAAGGAAAGCATTGTGAGGAAACCTGCATGCCTGAGTTCTCCATAACGTTCTCAAAGGCATGTGAAGTCTGCCAATTCGCACTTGGAGAGAAGACCCGTGCCCAGCAGTGGGACGATAGTGGGTTGATGATGAGAAGAAAAAATATGCTCGTGATACCAATAATGAAAGTCCGCTATATGCCCGTGATAAGAATTCAGCGAATGCTACAATCATGCTGATTGTCAACTCTGGTGTCGCTCGTGTCCAGGTGACGGTTATTTACCATCTCCCTATTTGCTACGAACAGCCTTAATTTAAAAAAAAGAAAGTATCGCGTCCTAACATCTGCAACCTGTATTCCTATATCATCAACCCATTATTGATTTAGGCCTTAGCCCACCACGCTGACCAGTGCGAATCGGTAGACTTCACATTTTGCATCACGATGCTTTCCTTCATCGCAAAGCAAATCATAAATCGAATTTTAATATAAACATAACTCCCAAAAATTCGAAGCGCATGCTGGGATTCGAACCCATTCCCACCGGAACTAGAGGCCAATTCAAATCATTGGGCTATTACTAGTGACTACTGCTCCTATTACATTGTTGTCTTACGATTTCCATTGACTTTCACAGGAAACATCAAAATTACACAACATATTTTTGACATCCATTATTTTGAATTCCCATTTCATTTGCGATTCGATCAAAGTTGTCTCGGGAACACGAATCACATTAGACATCCATTAAAAGTTGCTCGGGAATTTCTTTCTTTACATAAAAAGGTTTTGTGTTAGGTTCTCAGATAATAGGCTTGGGATTAGGAAAACTCTATGAAGGAGTGGAATTACTTAATGCTTCTTATTCGAGGTCGTCGACATCATCGACAGACCATTACACTCTCACTGCTGGGTGCAGGTTTTCTCTCGGATGAGAACGAATCGGCCATAGTCTGCCACGCTAGATAAATGAACCAACCCAGATTCTTCACATCAGCCTGTAGAGAACATTATGGAGAACGTTTTCTGCG
>DWKW01002355.1:0-11151 GCA_018250115.1 Doberes anticus
TTTCTGCCCCGCTGGGAATCGAACCCAGGACCCTCCGAACGGCAGACCGCACGTTGACCACGGCGCCATACGGGTCGATAATATTTACTTTCGAAAATATTAATGAAGCCAAGAACAGTATTCTAAAATTTTATTTAAAATTACACATTGAACATTTCGGGTAATTCTATTCTTTCTCTGCTCTGTGGTTTGAGGCTTCATTTTTCAATCATTGCTGAGGGACATTTTAATTAAGTTGTTAGCAATCGTCAACGCAGAACCCTCGCCTTTTAAGCTCGCAGAATGCAATACGGAATTGTGGACACTAATAAGGAATTATGTTCCGATCCTTAGTGCGGTTTTTTTCATCAATTTTCTACATTGAGATACTTTGATTAATATACAGGCTGTATTTATTTAGTAAAACATTTTTTTTACCCTTGTCATAGCTCTTTAATATTCTTATATTAAAGATCTCTTACTGTTGTAAGGAGTCAGCAGTGAAACAGCGAGTGAACATATGGCACTGTGACGTCATCATCTCGATCCATCATTCAGAGGTAAGAGGCGTACGAAATTACAGAGTTTTGAAACGGAAGTCCGTTCTGAGGTCGTATGTGAATAAGTGCAAGTCTACTCCTAAAGACTAAGTTCAATTAGGAGGCATTTCCAACCAGTGTCTTCTGTCTATCCACACCCGTAAAACGGACATATTAATACTCTACCGTCATCAGCGCGAACGTAGTCGCGCGCAATTGTATGGGGTATTGACGGTTGTGTGGTACTAAGATGTTAACGTTTTTACTCTCCATCTGACATACCTTTAACTATCCTACAGAAGTACATAAAGATATAAAAGATAATACCGGGTTTTTTGCACAAATGTAATGTTGTAACTACGAATGTTGTACGGAACAAGATTGTGTTGTTTCCTCATACGAATTTATTAATAATTTGGTAATGACGCGTTAAATCTAGGCACAGATACGTATATTATGACCAAAATGGTGGATTTTATGATAATCAAATAGCATTTTTATTTTATTTGTGTAGTAAGGCCTGAGCTCATGAAGCTCGAGGCACGTCACCATCAGTGAGTCGTTTGTACCTACAGCCGATGTTAGAGTTTGCTGTCAAAAATAGTAAGTGGTCACTTAAATGATATCTACGACGTTTTTTGTTTCCATATCACAATAGACTTCCGCCCGCGATGTTGTCGCATGTGAGTGAAAAAAATTAAAGATCCATTTTGTACTATCTGTCAAGAATATGACTGCGCATACTACGTAGAGGTCAATCAGTATTTTTGGTACCACCGAATCGATTTTTTTCAAACTTAATCAGTATAAGTCTAACTATATGCTTTTAACTGTGAAAGTTTAATTCAAACGAATTGTGTAGTAAGTTGTGTGATTGGTGAACAATTTGTATGTTTGTTTACAGATACACAGCAATTACATAAATTCTAAAAACTTCAGTTCAGTTCAGAAACTACTAAATATAGTTGACGTAATAGATAGTTTACTCTTCTTAATAATTATTATGGTAATAGGATAGCATAGAACGATAGTAACATGTTTAAGAATTTTCGAAACTGGTCGTTTCTTACATTTGAATTTCAAATCGCCTGCAGTGAAGATTGCTAGTTCCGCTGACTCATGCTTATGGTCTTGTCTGTGGTTATAGAATTGGATTTGTTTTTTTGACGTAGTTCACTTTTTAAACGGTTCGAAGCTCGTGCCTTGTGGAATAAATTTGACAACAGATAAAAAATATGATGCTGTGATTTATGATTAAATTAAACAAACCATTGCATATTTAATCTATGAGAATGTAAAAATGTAGATATATTTAAAAACCAATAATTATATTAGTAAAGATATATCCTATATAATTATTCTAAAATATTCAATGACTTCCTTTAAATGAAATATTTAGGTAGGTTGTACGTACTGGACGTTCGGAAATCACACCTGTTTTTTAAAAACGGAAATCACCAATTATTTTAAATTATTAAACAGAGGAATAAACTAATAAAATCGCTTACCTAACATCTTGCTCAAATCAGCATTATGGAGATCAGGGTTTTCATCGGCCAGTTTCTTCCGCTCCACCTTCGCCCACACCATAAAAGCGTTCATCGGCCTCCTTATCCTGGCTTCCTTCAACGCCTTAGCCTGGCCCATCTTAGTGGTAAATGGAGCTCTAGCATATTGTTGAGTGGAGTAATCTCTCGAGGTGTCATATGGACTTCTATAGTCATACTGTGCTCTATAGTCCAAGCCGTAAGGAAGCGTGGACCAGACTACAAGTTCAGGGCTTGTTTGCTCCTGGGTGGAGTCGGTGCTGTTTTCCACTGCCCCCTGGACGTACTGCTCGTAACTGCGGTGGTAGGTGGGAGGTGATTCCGCGATCCCGGCTCCTCCGGAATCCATCATACTGAAAGGAAATATTACATAAGTCATTGTCAGTTTTGAAAAGCGGTTTCAAAGAAGAAAAATTAAGCAGATACGCTATGCTCTACTAGGTAAAAAAAACTTACTTAGTATCTACTTAAAAACTTAGAACAAAAGTCTTCAGTACATTTTTAGCATTTTTTTATAAATGTACGTATATATATATAGATACTCGTACATACGTATATACACAAACATACGTATATATATGTACATAGCAAATTTGTCAATTATCTTTGAAATTAAATTATATTTGATTTCTTTTTTTAATAGGGTAGTCGCGTTTGCCACACCTTAAAAAAAACGAAAAGCAGTTTAAATTAAATTTAGGAGCTAAATTTGAATTAAAACTTGACAGTTCAGCGAAACATAAAGGATAATTGCAGCTCAGTTGCGTTGATATAGGCACGGGAAGGACGTTGCCACTCCTGCGCTGCCTGATAGTGATAAGCGCATCTGATAGCGCATTACGTAACCAACCTACTTCGTCTAGACTGTAGTGAACGTGCTCCATAATTATAACTATATTGATGTTTAATAGTATTCATTTCGACGACCCGTATGGCGCCGTGGTCAACGTGTGGACTGCCGTTCGGAGGGTCCTAGGTTCGATTCCCAGTGGGGCAGAAATTTGAATGATGAATTTAGATTTCTGTACCTGGTCTGGGTGTTTGTGTGCTTGTTTCTGTGTGTATGTCCATGGCACCCACGACACAGGTTAAATCCTACTGTGGGGCTATGAGTGTGAGATGTTCATTTATTTAGTTTGACGGTGAAGGAAAACATCGTGAGGAAACCTGAACGCCTGAGAGTTCTCCAAAAATGTTTTTAAAGGCATGTGAAGTCCGCTAATTGGCACTTAGCCAACGTGGCGGACTATGGCCTGAGCACTCAGTGAGAAGAGACGCGTGCCCAGTAGTGGGACAATAATGGGTTGATGTTGATAAGTAACATGTTTTCACTTTTATGGGGGGCAGTAAAACATCGTGAGATGAGTGTTTTCATTACACCAACAACCCATACTTAGCCATCATTATGGACTGTGGCCAAAACACCGTTTATCTCTCAAATCCCGTGGGTTATTGTTGATGATGGTGATGATACAGAAAAGCATAAGATATACTTAGTGATCGCAGGGGTAAAAATGCAATTAAGTTTCGCACTACGAAGAATATTTCTACAGTACTTAAGAAGTCCTATGATTTACGTACACAGTAAAGGTCATACTTCAGAAGGAAGCTCTATACCGAGACCGCTGCAAGAATGATTGGGAAATGCGAGAAGCTCGACTGTCACGATTGTAGAACGTCTCAAGCTCTTCAATAAAGCATACTATTATATTGTGAAATAAATTGGCGGCACATTTTAATGGCGGTAACGGCAGTGACTTTCAAAGGAAGTTTTCTATAATATTTTTTTACTTGTGTTCAATACAACATGTGTGTGGATATTATGGATATCAATAGAATTATCATTATGAGGTGTTAATCTTTTCAAATGACATCTTATTTCATTATGAGACAGTCAGAAAGAAAGGAATAGTTTAAAAAAATTTAACTGTTTCAATTAAAATTGAAATTGATAAACATTGGAGTGATCTTTATTGCTAGTCATCAACTTATTATTTTCTCACTGCTGGCCACGGTTCTCCTCTCAGAGGTTCTCCTCTTAAATGGTGTTAAGGCTTTGAGAACTTTTTGGAGCAGTCTCTGTCATGCAGGTTTCCTCGCGATGTTTTCCTTCACCATTTAAGCGAATAACATTTCATTTCTAATTTAGAAACAATTATAAATAACTATTTAGAAATTTAGAAGTGCGTGCCGGGATTTGCACCACGACTTCTCCGGTAGGGAGGTCTATATTCTACCACTACCACTAGGCTATCACTCACTAATTAAATGATCTTTATTGTTAGTGTTATATTAATTACGTATATGTTATACGGACATGTCTCAACCTCTCACTAACATTCAGCACGAACGGTAACAAATATCATCGAAAAAAATAGCTCTTTTCATGACGCGCGTCAAGTTTTCACTTCACAGGCGTTAGAAAACTTTTTACACGCTCAAGTGCAGGTTCTCTTATGATATTCCCTTTCTCCTATAAAATTATTAAATTTAATGTAGAGAACGTAATACATATAATCAATAGATTCGTTATAATCTACCAAGTTATAACCCGTTGCTGTTAATTATTGTTCTATTAACAAATTTTCTGTTCTCAATAAAAAAATAACGAAACGTAAAGTAAGTTTTTTTTTAGAACTGTTTTAAATTTGACATGTCCAAATAGGTGTCTCTCAAAGATTCAGCACATTATTTGAGCAAACATTTTATACGCCAAGTGTTAACATGTTTAGAGAACCCCGCCTCCCTCATTAAGGCGCTGCTCGCAAATTAAGCAAACCGAAAACGAGTTTATGTAAACAAAAATCACCCCTCATGTGTACTGGCCACCGCTTTGACTAGAAAGCTAGACTAAATTAAATATTTCACGGCTACAGTTACATTTACGAGTGCTCGTTATGTGTTTACCGAGTGGACCTCGTTATGATATGAGAAAAGGTATTATGATTATTATTTAATTAGGTAGGTAGTACCTACCTAAATAAACGGATAGAATGACAGACAAAAATTAAAAAAATAATAGCTTTGGGTTCAGAGATATCTGAATAGTTGATATCAATTAGGGTTTAAAAAAAAGATATGTATACGTACTTTCATTGTTAAAAGATGTTTAAGTAGTGAAGATGATTTTACTGGCACAGTCTCGAAACAGCCCTTCTAGTCAAAATTATCTGTCTATCTAATCTAACGCTATGGAATAGAATACAATGTACGGGAATGACATAAGCTATAATAAAGTCACGTGATCGAGCGTAACAAAATTTAAATTGATAGCCAATGATCGTGCGACAATGTCATAATAGATCGCACCACCCACCAGCAATATATCGCTACGTCAAAGAGTTAGTTTTTGTAGGAAACGCTAAGAGTCGTTTGTCACATGGCTAGTACATTAGACGATAAAACCTTCAGTCCGATTTTGACTACTGCTGCATTATTTCCGTCGTAAAGTGTAGTTCGCGAATCCAACTAGAAATTTCTGAATTTGTAATTGACATTTAAATTACATGTATGTATGTTTACACCTTAAAATGAAATAAATATTTTCACTTTATTCCTCAGGAACAGTAATGGTTCTACGTATAATCTACGTATTGATGCGTACGTATGATCAATGATGAAAACATCTTGAGGAAACCTGCATGCCTGAGAGTTCTCCATGACGTTCTCAAAGGCATGTGAAGTCCGCCAATCCGTACTTGGCCCGCATGGTGGACTATGCCCTAAACCCAAGAGAAGACCTGCTGTGCCTAGCAGTGGGACAATAATGGGTGATGATGATGATTGGTAGCCGATGGGGCTACATTGTCTATTTTTCAGAAGTCCTATTACTTCTCCTTTACTACTTCATAACCGTAAAACAATATACATATATCAAACTTTTTTATATCAACCGAATTGCGAACGAGCCTGCAGGCCACCTAATGCTAAGTGGTCACTACAGCCCATGATCTACTACATTCAACTTCAAATAGCATCGGAGTCCTAACAGAGACCGTTGCTTCTGTAGTAGTCCACAGTTGGAATAAGGAGGTTCGGTGTATTCTGCCTAACCATACCCTTCAAACTCTGCTCTCTCACGGCAGAAATTGATACAGCGGTCTTGTCGGAACAACGGTTGTTATAGCGGCAACAGAAATACATCATGTGTAAAAATTTCAACTGTATAACTGTCACGATTCAGAAGATACAGCCTGGTGACAGACGGAAAGACAGACAGACAGGCAGGCAGATAGACAGACAGACGGACGGACAGCGGAGTCTGAGTAATAGGGTCCTGTATTACCCTTTGGTTACGGAACCCTAAAAGCAATCGCAATATATTTTAAACCATAGAATGTTACGCTTCGCTATTATTGGTTTGCTCAGAATTGTTAACAAGTTGACATCAAACAACTAAGAGAACAACGCATTCCTTGTAATTGGAAGTTCAGAAGATTTTCTCCAACAGGATCTGTTTACTTTGTTTAAGATATCAATTAATTTAGATTGTTAGGATTTCGTTCCACCAATGCTAGAGATCAAGAACACTTTGAACTCAACCTTTAATTGGGAGCCTATTTTTAAGTTCCGTCGCAATTGGGTGTTTTCAGTTTGACCCTGTCTGTAGCGTCATAATAGGACGATTTCATACTTAGCTCTCATTAATGTCATTCGGATCCTTTTAAGGATGGACGTCGATCTCCATGGGCTTTACCCTCTCTACTCTCTGCTCTCACCTATGGGTGGGTGCAAAATAATGTGCGTGCTGACATTCGAACTCCGACCCTCAAAGTCGAGATTTTTAACGACGAGACTATCGCTGCTCAAACAATTGTCTGTAGGATCGTAACTTTTGAGAATTTTTGAACTTTATTATTTAGTTTATTTATTTATTTAGTTATTGATAAAAATAATAAAACGTACTTAAGACTTTCGACCTCTCGTTCCGGTGGGTCGGTGCACAAAGTATTGTGCTAAGAGTCGTCATCAACAAATAAAAACTTTGAAACTTACAGGTGCATGCCGGGATTTGAATACCGACCCACCGGAACCGGTTACTACTGTAACGGTTTTGATTTTTTAAATGCTTAAATACAAGCGATTACTCATACAATACCTTCGTGTCGTATACTAGCCAACGCTGTAGTGTTAGGAAACAGATAATTATGCTCGGGGTGTTTCCAATGTAGTATGTTATTAAAGAAGTAAATGGAAAAGTACAATGCTAATCATTGTCTTCTTAAATAACTTAGCTCATATTATTACGAAAGATTGCATAGAAAGAAATATATCCGAGGCCGAGGACAAACAAAAGGTGGATAAGCGTGAATAATAAATTAGCAACGATCGTTTACTTCAATCTGCGTTCTCGGTGGAAAGCCCGCCTTATTCTCGCTTTCCACTGTCAATTAGGAAGTTGACGCCCCTAGACGATTAATTGCTAAACAACTTTTGTAAACGACACACGGTCGTTGAGTTTTACTAACATTTTAATTAAATAAAATTTGAACCATTAGATAATACCCGGTTGCCTAGAACATAGATAGGTGCTGTAGATTTAGATATTCTGAGATATTCATTTTGGGATTACATAAGACATAGGGTTACTTCACAAAAGCCATTAAAATAGTCCAAGTCTAGCAACTTACAGGTTCTCCTCTGACCCTCCAAATGTCCATACACCATACCAAGCGAAGGTGACCACTTCCTGTCCGGTGAACCTTATGCTTTTTTGTCTCTTATATACGAGATGTAATATCTATTTTATAAAAAAACGTATTAATTGCACTTATTTTCCAGTTTTGTCCTTAATTATCTCAAACAGTGTAAAACAATTTCAAGGTATGCTTCCTGACTGGTTTGTAATTGAAATACTACTACAAAATTGCAACAGGGCCATTTCTGTACATTATTTTATATAAATCTAACTGGTATCGACAATTAAGGGATTTGTTTTCTATAAAAAAATTTTATACATTGTCGGAATAGCAAACCAGCCGCCTGCATCCACATGATGTTAAGTGGTCACTGCAGTCCATGGAAATCCACATGAAACCACAAAAATGTCAAATACATCAACGCTTTTGAACAGATTTGAATGTACGATATGTTTGAGTAAAATTGGCACAATAGAAGCAGAGTTACAGCTTGACCACTCTGTCATACTACACCGTCATATACATACGTCGGAGATCAATTGAAACTGTTTATCATTCTTATGAGGCGACTTGGTCGCCGACAGTACTTCAGTACTTTTTTAACTGTAGATGATACCAATGGATCAACCATGAGGTATTTGTGTAAGTTACTAGCTGATTTTGATTTGAGTAAGCATTCACGTTATTAGAGAACTATCGATTTAAAAAAAAATATGATATAGTTTTATTGACCTACCTCTTTATATTTGGAACAGTAAGGTTACCTTGTAATTGAATTCGTATATTGGCAAAATTCGATAACCAAAATAAAACATAAACACTCCGAAAAAAATCGATAAAAACCAGGCCAACACTTCAAAAGCGGGATTGCAATTTCAAAACATGATAGATTTAGTTCGATGGCTCTAACAAATGCATTTAATGTCCTCATCGCTCCACGTACGTTTCGTTCGAACGACGTGACTGGAATCATTCCGTGTCACTGAATTGCGTTTCATCCTTAATGTGTAATAATAACGCAGCTTCTTTGTCGTTTACTTTTTTACATCATTTATTAGGTACTTACTTAAAAAAAAAAGTTAATTCTTTACTCGTAAATGTTTTATTTTTACTTTATGATTGTCTTTTGCTTATATTTTTGGGAACTGGTTCCTGATTTTTAATTATTACTCTTCACAGATGACTCATTCTTTTATAAAAGGGGTAGGCCTCCAACATTCCGTAGTAGCCAGGTAAGGTCGTTATGGTGTACCTGGGCATCGCTTAATAGCTTATTGAGCAGAAGTGAATGAGTGGAGTGGAGATGCGATTGTGGAGTTGCGGGCGCTCAGTGTGAGACCTTTGATTGTTGAACGTTCCTGATCCTTAGTTTATGTTGCGGCTATCTTTTAGAATATTTTTCTCCGATACCTCCAATAATCCAAAATTACCCTATTAAGATTTACTACGCATTATAAGACAATGTCTTGATTACATCTGTCAAGTCTAGAAACATCCAGACACGTCGTGCGTGTATTGTATATGACTTTGTTTTACGATTGTCATTCAATAAATTTACAAAATAGTGAGTAATATGTCAGTCTAAAATTAAGTGAATTCTTTAAATCCCAAATTTCTAAAATTTTTCATTATAAAAAGGTTTTTTTAATGACCGACTTGTTGTCCAGACGTGTGTCACCAAAATTTTAAGAAGAGGGAACTTGTTGGCTCAATTTGATGAATTAGTAATAGCGTATTGCTTGATCGCGACAGTTATATGGCGTGAAATACTCTAATCTAATATGAGAATAGTGCTCAAATTACTTATACAGTACATACAGTATATACTACTACTTCACCTGCGCGGATTTAGAACAAAAAAGAAAAGGGGATAAAAGAAAGGAAACATGTCGTCGGAATCCTTTGTTTTCCTGGGATAACATTTTTTTATGTCAATCTGTGAATTGGACTTTCTGTGCGCCCAGTTTAGTTTTTGAGCCGTTCATGCTTTATAGTTTCTCCATACAAAATTTGCTGCCTCCGCTCCCCACCTAGAAGACGAATTATCCAATTCAATTCAATTTGCAAAACCCCAGGGCAATCCGTGCCCAGTAGAGGGACAATAATGATTTCAGTATGACAATTTTATATCTGTTTCTCGTTCCGAAGTAATCATATATAATTCTTTGTCGCGAAAAAATTTAAGCGATGAGTTTGAATGCCGTTAGTTACTATGCCAGACAAGCGTTTAGTACGTACCATTTCAGGACGAATGTGGCCGGAAATACTTATCGCTTGTTAGTGGCTCATTGTTGATAACATAACATAGATGTTCGAGGTTTTTAGATAAAATTTCATGCTGAAATGTATATCGACAATGAAATCATAAAGTTGTCGACAATGAGATGTTTAACGCTGCCATTGGACTAATTTTTCTTCATTAATTATGTGCTTAATGTTTACGGCAAACAGTGGTGAAAAATTGATGCCGCAGCAGTAAAACCTCGTATGCAAGACATACGCAAGAATGCATATACTTTAGAAAACAAATTGGAATCCTTCAAAATAAGTATGTATTACAAAATAATCATTATTTCAAAGTAAGCAGTATAGTTTAAGGCATAAATAAATTGCACTAAACCCAATGATGTAATGAAGTTACTGTAATTTAATGTACTAAGCCAATGTTCCAAATTATCTGTAGTGGCAATCAGAATGATTTGATTCTGACATTTGATGCTTATTCATCAGTTGCAGATACCAAATGCCATGAAATCATAACCATTGCTACGAAACTCAGTGAGTTTGCCCAATATACTGCAAACAATATCTGCGTTCAAATTATATGTATCGTCTGTAGACGGTATCTGTTATGAGGTTTCGGAGCCTGTACAGTTGAACGAACACAGTGACTTGGACCTATTTGAGGTTGGGTGGTAATGTCCATGAGCTGCAGTGACCACAGGTTGGCCTGCATGCTCGTTTACTGTTCCGTTAATATAAACAAAGAAAAACAAAATATATTTTATCTAGGTATTTTATAAGTATTACAACAGGTTAGATCTACTTAGTTATCTAAGTACATCTCTATCTACATACATATATCTCTATAGTTAAGTCCAATAAACGTGAAAAATTTCACGTCATTGCCGTACAATCATAGATAGGACCAAAGTCGTAGCTGAAGTTGTACGTGGATGAGTTGGTACTCTTGAGAATGAAGGTGGAATGCGAAGGCATATTTAAATAGAAGTTTAGACCTGGATATGCAGACTACAGTCTGCCTCACCACAAATTCAAGCCACAACCTCAAGAGGAAACACAGAAATGCGAAAACGACTGTTTTACGGCTTAAAGATGCACAGTGGTCATCATCAACCCATTATTGTCCCACTGCTGGGCACAAGTCTTCTCTCAGAGATGAGAGAGTTTAGGCCATAGTCCACCACGCTGGCCAAGTGCGGATTG
>DWKW01002356.1:0-11150 GCA_018250115.1 Doberes anticus
GAGTTCCCCCCGCCCCTACCCCTCCCCCCCCCCCCGGGAACATGAAGAAGAGAGTGCAAATACAAGAAATATCAGTATGAGACTTGGACAGACTGGACACGGTCGAGATTGTTGTGAACGAACGGACAAAGTTGTGATTTTAAACCCTAACCTTATCGTGTATAAAGTGTTTATTTTACTATTACCGTATAAATGTATGTACATAATGTAAACGTCAAGTAACTTTAATACTCGTACATACGCTCTAAGTTAAGGCTCAGCCTTGTTTGCAAGTTGTGGCTGTAAATATGTAGGTATGTAACCACGTCTTCAATTCTCCGCTATACTTGCTATAGGATCGAAGATACAGGAATACGTTGTCAGTAGATGATGTTTCAAATGATTCCTGTGTCTCTGTTACGTGTGACTTTCCTAAATTATTGCTGTATTTGTTTAAATTGGATATCACATTGATGCGAAAATTTATGAACAAAACACACATACATCTGCTGCTATTTTATTCCGGCATACTATAGTATATAACGAATTTGTAGGTTCTTGTGAAAGTATTCGTGAGTATGGTAAATGTGAATATAACATTTAAAAAGTGTGGAGAGGTCTGTTTAACTGATTCACATAACGATAATATGTATATATACGATATTTAATAAAACAGTATGTAATAATGAACGTGAACAATTATGATTTTATCAAGGTTTTAAAAATGTAGCGAATAATTATTTGAAATATTGCATATGTTGTGATTTTTTGTAAAGTTACTTTAAGTAGGAAATATATTAATTTGTGTAGTTTTTGATAAGTAAATGTTAAACCTAAATAGTCAAAACGACACATGGACGGGTACATGCAGGAAGACTTGTACGGTGATTAAGATTTTATTTGATCAAACTTTCATCTAAGTCCTACTCAGTAAAGATATTCAAAGGTATACAGGGTAATAGACCTCAACTCCGTAGAAGGACTGCTCTATAAATTTCCTTGAACATATCTGAATGTGGTATGCATATGCGCTCATGATTATTTTACATTTCAGTTATAAGCTCAAAGCATTGAAAATTACTGCGTTGTTACTGTTTTATGGGCTCGAGAAACCACTTAGCGTAAGGTGGTATGCGTACTCGTTTGATACTCTGTTAAAATAGGTTCAATTTAAAGGTGCGTTCCAAACTTTACTTTAATTTTAAGAGCTGCAATGAAGTATTCTAAATACCACTGTAACACAATCTGTGAAAATTTCAACTCAACCTATCACTGAAACACAGCTCAATTCTTACAGACAGACGGACAGGGAGTAATGCGGGTTGTGGGACAGACAGACATCGTGTGCTTAGTAATAGGATTCTGTTGACTCTTTTGGTTACGCAACCCTAAAAAGTAACAGAGGATTTTAGTTAGTTAAAAAATAAAATAGAATTTCATTTAAATTTTTATTAGTTATGTTTCATAAAAACTCGGAAATATGGAATTGCATAATTTTAAAAGAATATTGATGCCTTTTTAAGTGTTAAGCCTAATATCACCCTTTTACGTCTTTAATAGTAAATAAAGAAGCAGACTGATTAAACTTCGAATACTGATAAACTTTTAAACTCATATTTACCTTTATTTCTCATCAACTTTCTGATGTACTCGTCCGAATTTTTATCTTCACAGGAATTGATGATGATCGAGATATCGATAAGTGATTAATATTTAATATTGAATTATTATCCACATTGTGACAAAATGTGACTGTTATATTAACGAATTCTATTGTTTTAAAAATTGTTTCAAAAGTTTAATAGATAGGTGTCAAGAGTGTTAGTACGGAATTGATAAATATTAGCTAATAATTACTACTAATGATAACTTGAAACAACATTGTTATTAGTTAGCCCTACGTTACTTTTATATGGAAGAGACAATTTTATTTGTTATATTAATAAGTTAAGAAAATTTTTCAAGCATTTTTAGAACATACAACAGTATTTATTAAATTCACATTAATGTTTTAGGAATATGTGAGCAAGTTGACATGTATAACTATTTCGAATGAACTTTTTTTTATTTACCGATTCAATTGAATATTGCATTGTTGGTTTTTTTCTTCCTGATTTTTTATTTCATCAAAATACGTACGGACTGCTAGAGGAGTTAGTGGCCACCCCATATATTGAAAGTTCTTAGGTAATCCGCAGCCTAAAATGCTTAACGATTGCTGTCTAACGATAACAACTAGGAGTTTCGGCAAGTTCAGTAAAACTTTATTTCTTGTTAATTATTTTATCGCAAACAAGTACAGGCTTTCGTATAAGGACCAACACGCAAACGTCCGTATTTGATTGTATCTGCTATTTCTTTGAGTTTCGGCCAGTTGCGTTTGCGCGTATGATCGTGATTTGCTCGAAATGTTCCAATAGCTTAATACTGTTAATCATTTGATTGTAACCCAATTAGACGAATTATTGTTGATTTTACTTGTACTTAAGTTACTGAAGATTATACAAAAAAAAATAGTGTTGTTGCTAGCAGATCGTGCTCAATATCGACATTTTGTTACAATTTGGTGTTTAAATGGAGTGCGTAAAATACGATGTCTAATAAACATTTGAAATTTAAATTATTTTACGTCTTTTATTTAACCTTCACTGTGATACAGACAAACAAACTCACAGAAATGAGAGAATAGTCACATGCGAATAGGCATACTGTTATAATAATATAGTGTTATTATAATACAGTATTCAGTGAAACTAAGCCCTAGCCTATTCTTCATAGTTTGAATTAAAATGTATAATTACACATTATGTTCGAGAACTTTGTAAATTGTACATTTCATACCAGCAATCTTAATTTTTGTAGGAAGGAAGTCATACTGAGTCCGATTGCAGCGCCCAGGCTTATTCGTAGATCGCGCTGGCTAAAAAGAATCACATTACTAACTGTATCTATAATCAGAACTTTTGAAGCGCTTAATTAGTAAAAGTTTTGGTTGCAATTTTAAATATCTTTTAAAATTAAAATTTCGCTGCAATCTTTATTGAAACAATTTTGTTTTCTCTACTCTTTGATTATTGGCCGCGGTAATTTAGATTAGCAACCTCTTGTCTCGTTCCCTTTGTCCATGTTAGAAGTACGAAATTATAAAGTGTTATGAAAACGTGGATAATTTCACATTTTTTTAAAAAAGGTAGGTAATGAGTGAGATTTTTAGTGGTGACATAAATTATGACGATATCTTTATCTTAAAGCTTATGTCGAAGGCTCGCTTGCGGCGGCATCACTGCTGTACCTATTTCTGCCGTGAAGTAGCAGGTTCAGGTCGGTTTGAAGGAAGGAGGCACCGGACAAGAGGCATTCCAACTTGCTCCTCATGAGTAGCATCCACATACGACCTAAGATAAGACTTTCGTCCCAGTTGAGATTTGGTGTGGATGTCCATGGGCTGCAGTGAACACTTAACATCAGGTGGCCTGCGAGCGTGCAGGCCACCTGTTGTTTGTTATTCTATTAACATAAAAAAGCCTAGTGGAAATAAGCCCGTTTCGACGCGTCTGGGTTTTAATCCTAGCATGCACTACTAAGTTGTGTGCATATAAGAACCACGTGTATATGAGTAAAGCAAAACATCCAGAGGATTCTTGCATGTCTGAAAGTTCTTCATAATGTTTTAGTCATGTCGGCAAGGAATCTGGCTGACGTCGTTGACTAGCGACTAAATCCTTTTAATATCTCAGAGGAGACTCGTCCTCAACAAACCACCGCAATGGACTATATCATGAAAAATTTAAATCTTTTCTTATCTTATAATCTGATTGTGATGATGCAGGTATTTCACTCGCCGTGTACGAGCCCAATGTGTTATGCAAGGTATTTAATACGTTAACATGCATTGCATGGAGCACGTCAGCAACCAAGTTACAATATTCCACGGCACATCTTGCGGTATTTCACTGGCGCTTTAGCTCGTCTTTACGTTATATTGGTAAGTACCTGTCTTATAATCGTCTTGTCAAAAAATAAAACAGTATGCGTAATTAACTAACGAATGCGATCTCGAAATATTTAAACTTTAAACGTTGCCTTATTTATAAAAACACTGTTAATATCAGATCTTAAAGATCTGTGTGTAAGTTGTTAAATGTTACTTAATTTTATAATTCTTCGTCAGTCCTTAGTATTAAAATTTAAAGCTTTTACAATTAAAAGTTAGTTAAACTTAAAGTTCAGTGAAGTTAATTAATTAAAAGATATTAAAACAAGCGTTAAAAAGAATAAAACAAGTGGGATTGAACTCGTCCTCTGAGGATTACGTACAAACTCAATTTATAAAGATAGTTTCTTCATTCCAGGAAGCGAGAATTTTTGTTATGTGTTATAATTACAATTTGTAATTTTTTGGATTTTTTCCTTAACTTATACTTTAAATTAAAATCTTGCTGCTTGCTTAATTTCATGACTCCAGATCAATGGGAAGATCTAGTTACATATTGGTCTTGATGAATAAACATATTGTAGAGTATGTAGAGTAGGGTATAGAAGATACGTTTTTTTAGGATTCGAGCTATTTCGATACAAAATTTCATCAAAATCCGATTAGCACTTTTTGAGTGATTGAGTAACTAACATTCATCCATCCTTCAAAACTTTCTCATTTATAATATACATACGTACATACATATATTGGCTATAGGCACAAACAATCCACTGTGAATGACGTGCCTCGAGCTTCCTGAGCTCAGGCCTCACTATTCTAATAAATAAATAAATAAGATACACACGTAGGATAATTCATTATACTTAAAGTTTTACTTGCTTTATTAACAGTTCCTGTTGTAGGAAAAGGATAATGTTTGGTACATGTAGGCAATTAACAAGTTTGCATTGCTGCTATCCTATCGCGAAAAGATTATAAAGTGAAAAAAGGAAATTGACCTGTGAGCAAAAACGTGACATATAATTAAACTAAATGTTGTGAAGACCTTCAAACTTTTTGTTCACATCCAATTAAAACTGTAACTTTAAAAGAAGTAAAGCATCCTGTGGGATTTGATAGGCAGCTTAACATTTTAATTTTTTTTTTGTTCATTGTTTTATGTAGATTCTAAGATTTAGGCTTAGTAAAGATTTAGAAGGATCAGAATAGGGTGTTGTAGTGGTCGTGGAGGTAGTTGCCGGGTAAGACCCAGACTGTTTGATAGAAAATAATTGCACTCTCGGCCTTGTAGAAATCGGATAACAGAATGAAACTTGCATTCTGCCATCCGATTGCCTTATCCTGCAAGTCATCCAACTCTTTCAAAACCCATAGATGGCATTGAGATAGGCCGCACATTTGAATTTTTGTTTATTTTTAAATTTGTAAACTGTATCGTGGTATAGTAGCATATGATCGTGTATGCCGTGGTCATTAAGTATTAATGTACCAAAAATTTAAGGACAAAGCATAAGTCTTAGTGAACATTTAACGAAACACGTAATCTAGAAATCTATTACTAAAAATGATAAATTAAAGTCGTGATGTTAGGTCTTATATATATAAATCATGAACTCCCGCTTTAAGTCAAGTCAAGTTCAGTTACTATATGATGTTGAAGATAGATAAGTTAGTTGTTTGGTTACATTTTGTTCTCAAATTATAAATGTAACAGAAAGTAAAACTTTAAAAGAGTGTCGATTTAAACTATATTTTATTGTGTGCTAAATTGCTTCTTCGTCTTAGAGTATTTCTAATAAAACCTAATTCCAACAAGTGTCATACACTAAGAAGAATTCTCGTTGTTTTTGCAATAAGACTATATACGAGGAAGTCTTATATTATACTGTCCATATTGCAAAAGTTACTGGAGAATGGAGGATTAGGAAACTTTCATACGGCACTGAGACGAGTAAGTATGTGTAATACACGCATGTTTTTCTTCATATTTTATTGTTATTTATTATGTATATCGTAAAAATTACATGACAGGAACATTTCTTTGATTTTATTTGGCATACTTAAATGAAATTAATTCCCTGATCTACTTATGTTTTATAGTTAATGTAACTACATAATAAGGTATAAAGACAAACAGAATTGAAGTGAATTATAACGGCAATCCACGGTCCGATTTAAACGTTCGTTTTTTCCACGTACCTACGTGTAAGCTATGGAATGATCGTCTTCCTTTTGAGGCTTGGTTTTGGTATCGGTGTCGTGTAGATAAGAACGTATGTTAAGAAAAAATTACTTATTTTAAAATCGCACATACAGTTCAATTCACATTGGACTTCATAAGGCGAAATTTCTGTTACTTGTCTGGAAGAATTAATTATCCTCTAAATTAGAATAATATTAATTTTGAGGGAATATTCATCAATCTACACCAAAGTTCCTACGAGTTTATACCGACGAGTTTCGAAAGTTTGAACAAGTAAAAGTTTTATGCTTATTTTAAATTCTTCTTCGTGAAACACTACAATCTGCACTTTGTTTTAATCCTGTTTGTGTTGTGTTCGGAAACTATTTTCTTTGCAAACATTCTGTACAATGACGTAGTAAGATTTAAGCTTAAAATTGAAGTACGCGAAAATGAATTAACTATTACTATCAGTAGGCTTTGTATATTTTTTGGTAATGTTTGTAATGAACGCCTAAGTCGGCTGATAAATCAGACATTGAAACCCAAAGATATAAATAGCTTATATGAAATAGGGTTATATTGTGATCGAGTTAAAGAGTCTAAAACTCACTGCGTTCACTATAAAAATAGGTTACTAAGACGCTCTATAAGTAAATAAAATAAAATAAATAACGTCTCACACTCATAGCCCCACAGTAGGTTTTAACCTGTGTCGTGGGTGCCATGGACACACACAGAAACAAGCACACACACACACAGACTAGGTACAGAAATCTGAATTCATCATTCAAAATTTGACTGATAAAATTTTTATTCTGAAAAATAATTTTCTCTGTAGGGAATTCTGCTTCATAGATCTCACAGGTTTTTAAAACTTTAGTCCGAAAACACTGTTAAATATTGACATTAAAATGTTAAAGTAAAGATGAAAATAAAATTTACATGCTTTCCCGACATTTTATATAAGCAGGTCCGTCATGCTTGTGGGTATAAGTATGTTGAATTCAAAATGAGTTGAGGGTTTGCAAACGTTTTCAAGTGTGGAAATAAGTATAACGACTTAGCTTATGGCTATGGAGCGACAGAAAAGCTTCATTGAGGAAAATGAAAACGAATACTATTATTTTAATATTCGGTTACAAATTATAATCAGTTTTTGCGGTTGTAATCTTGTGTCGAATGGTAACTGCCACTGCACCTATATATTTCTGCAGTAAAGAAGTAGTGATCGGTTTGAAGAGTGTAGTTGAATAGCATCAACACTTCCGCGTACAACCTTAAATAGGACTTCGAATACTTAACATCCGGTGGCTTGCGTGTTCATTTTTTTTATTATTAAAAAAAATCGATGGTAAGGCCAATTGGAAAGGCAGATTTCAGGATTTTTTTTGGGACATTGATTAAAATATAAATACGAATTATATACAATAAACAGGATTTTAAGACCTTCAGAATGTAAAAATTGAACTATAATTTAAGTTAAATATTTCACGTAAAAAGAAACGCCAGCGGCATCTATCTGTCACTGTCAATGCCGTCACACGCCGTCGTTTGGTGCCGGTGCAGTGAGACACGACAAAGTTTTTTTTTTGTTTAAATAGGTGATAAGATTTTTTAACAATTAATTTTTGTTTCGAATCTTACCGCGATCCGATAAAAAATGGGGCTGCTATCGGATCGCCAAATTTTGTTTTATCCATAAATTACCAAAAATATGCACCACCTAAAAAACAGATTCATCCGTTATACCGTTACTTTAAAATCGCACTTAAATCTGACCAAAAAAAATTACACAAACCTACTACCATTAAACAAACGCACGGCGTGTTAACCAGTGATAAACAATTAAACATTCCCAAGTTACCGGAAAATAATTGCGTTTCCATTCGAACATGCAAGCGTCCGGCTTGTAACGAACGGAGCGAGCGAATCAAGTGGACCGCGAAACCTTCAAATTGAATTTTAAGCATCCAATTTGTTTGCGCGTAGCTGTCGTCTGTACCACGTTATAGGAGTACGAACGCAGGCGTAACGCACGCCCGCGAGTTCCCACACTCGTAAAACGATTTTTGCCAGCCATCCGCGGCCCCTGACCGGATTTCGATGAATTATTTATGTATGTGCGCATGCTGATACAAAGTACGATATGTTTACGCAATTTTATAACTTAATTGGAAATTATGCACTGCGACGTGTAGTGTGTACTGTTATGCTTAAACGAATGAGGTAGAATTAAGGTAGTTAAGTATTATTTTTAATTATATCATATTTATCAATACTTAATTACAGCATATTATTAAGGTTATAATTACTTCGACAATTCCTTATTACGATTGCAATAATTATTTAAACCTAATAATCAATAAATAGCTTGTGAAATAAATCAATAACAGAAAACAAGTCCCGTTTTTTGAATGAAATTACACAGATTATAGTCCATAGTTTTATTAAATTAGCAATTCGGTTTAGCTTTACAGATTCTCTAGGGTAATGTCAAAAATATGTGTTAGTTTAGAAAGACTCTATACAACGTAAACATGTTAAATTCGATATTATTTAAAAGAATGTTCCAACTAAGAACGAACTTTAATACCCGATTGACTTAACTTGGTACTAATAATCAGCATGTATCTACGCTAATCTGCTTCAATAATGCATCAAATGCCAGAATCTCAACCTGCATAGTCGATTCTCACTGAGTGTACGCAACGAACGGCATGTATTTCGGCTATTTGAACAGCACTCCATCATGAGTCGACCTGGTAGGGAAAATTTGGCACGAATATGTTCGGATAAAGTATAAAGAGCGTGGAGGCTTTTACGATTTTTATTTGAGTTCCACTCCTTGGTTTATTCTAAATTTTTTTCGCTGTGAACTTTATTGTCAATGAGTTTGTCGACAATCCTGCTAATGTTTTTGGCTACGATTTTATGAGTAGCGACGTAGGCGTCCCCCTTCCTAGACTTTTTTTTTTTATTGAAACGGAATAGCAAACGAGCTTGCAGGCCACCTGATGTTAAGTGGTCACTGCAGCCCATGGACATCCACATCAAACCTAAACTAGGACGAAAGTCCTATCTAAGGTCGTTTTTGGATGCGTTGCTACTCATGAGGACTAAGTTAAAATGCCTCTTGTTCGATGTCTTCTGCCTAACCACAACCTTCCATCCGAAACACAGCAGTTTTCCCACTGCTGCTTTACGGTATAAATTAGCTTTCATAAGACTTTACCAGCACCAAAACATAAAACTATCAACCCCAAACATACAACCTCAGATAGGACTTCTGTCCTAGTTGAGGTTTAATGTGGATGCTGCAGTGACCACTTAACATCGTGTGGCCTGCATGCCCGTTTGTTATGCTGTTAATATAAAAAAAAAGATTAGCACCACTATTATTCACTATTATTATTCATTTTACTTCGACGAGGAACGATTAAACGACATGATAAAACCGCCTGCCACAGATGTTCCTAAACTACGTCAAGCGGATACCGAGCAAGCGGCTCATCGACGAGATCGACCAGGATTACGCCTCGTACAACGACCTGCCGCGAGTCTACAGGACCGTAGTCACATCGAGCATCTGCAACAACCTCGTCTACAGCGAGAAGTGCTGGGCGATCGTGGTCGCGTCGTGCGTCATGACCTTCCCAGTTCTGGGCGTGGTCTTGAACGTATACAACTTCCTGTTCAAATCGGAGCCGACGAAATACATGGTGCACGATATGAACAGGCCGTTCTCGGAGCCGGAAGAACGCTTCGAGTCGCCGTTCTTCGAGGCGATGTTCGCGTACATGGTGTACTGCTCGATACTGTACGTGATCAACTTCACCGGTTACGACGGCTTCTTCGGCCTCTGTATAAACCACGTTTGCCTTAAGATGCAGCTGTATTGCATGGCGTTCGAGGATGCCTTGAAGGTGACGAGCCGGGCCGAGATGGACGGGAAGCTGGTCGGCGTTATCAAAGAACAGAATAGGATTTTTGAGTGAGTGACGCTTCATAATTTTGACATGACATAAGGAACGCGTAGATATGACATAAGGAAATAAGGGCAATCGTCATCATCATCAACCCATCGCCCCGCTGCTGGGCGCGGGTCTTCTCCCACAGATGAGAGAGTTTAGGCAACAGTCCACCACGCTGTCCAAGCGCGGATTGGTGGACAATAAGGGTAATATTCCGTAAGAATGCTTTGTTTTTCCGCAGTAACAAGCATCTGTTCAGTGCATGAAAACGAGCGATAATCTAGTGATTGAGATCACGACCTCGCGCTCCGGTAGGTCAGGGATCAAAACCCAGCATGCACCTCTAAATTTCTAAATTATTATCTATAATTGTTTCTACATAACGTGGCTATTAGAAATTAATTATCACTCGCTTTAGCGGTGAAGGGAAACATCGTGAGGAAACCTTCACGACTGTGAGTTCTCCGTGACGTCCTCAAAGGCATGTCAAGTCCGCTGATCCACAATTTGCCAGCGCAGTGGACTATGTCGTAAACTCCCTCATCTCTGAGAGGTGAACCGTGACCTGCAGTGGGACAATAATCGGTTGATAATGAAAAAAATATTGTCATATGTTCATGTCTGATGGAGTATATTATAACTTTACAAACTTGACATAAAAAAAAATTACAAGTTTGTGAATCTGCGGGTATGCGTTTCCGGGATAAACATCCTACATTTTTGATGGTGGCAGTCTTATGTCGAAGGCTCGCCTGCAGCGGCAATGTTATTTCTAAATACCCTCCTATAAGCTAACTTTGACGGTTATATTGTAGATTCATCGAACTGGTACAAGAAACGTTCAACTTTTGGCTTGGCCTCATCCTAATAGCTACAATGATACAGATCTGCAACTGTATGTACCATATTACCGAGGTGAGCTCTTTACAACTGGATAAAATCAAAAGATTTTGCGTTTATGTATGTACATTGTACATTTTCGGAATAGCAAACGAGCATGCAGGCCACCCGATGTTAAGTGGTCACTGCAGCCCATAGACAACAACAATCCTAAACTAGTCCTTTCTGAGGTCGGACG
>DWKW01002357.1:0-11149 GCA_018250115.1 Doberes anticus
TGTCCATGGGCTACAGTGACCACTTAACATCAGGTGGCCTGCATGCTCGTTTGCTATTCTTTTAAGATAAAAAAAAATCTTGATAAATGAAATGTACGAAAAGCTGTTTCCTTTTTTTTATATTTCGTAATTATTATTTATTATAAAGTATTTTCTATTTTTGATACTTACTGTCTTAAATTATGAATTAAACTATTAAATATTAGATTATTCAATTAATTAAGGTATTGAGTTAAATAATTTAATGAATTGAGAAATTGAAAGAACTGATTCAGGTAAATGTAATGAATAAAATTTTTATTGAATTCATTAATTAGGTAAGTTACTAAACTATTATCTTGTAGCAATAAGTTGTCTTTATTTTTCGTAAAGTTTTGAGTTCATAAAAAATTCATTGCTGCAAAAATGTAAAGGAAGTTTTTAACATAGCTCTGTAGTGTTAATTCGATTCATATCGTCCTACTTCCTACATTTCTATGAATACGATAAACAATAGTAGGTTAACGATCGCGGATCGGCCGTGTCGTTGAATCATTCCGAAACCAATTAGCGACAGGAGGCTTGTCGTAGGGCCCGGCCAAAACTCTAGTCTGAGACGAATACAGTTACCCAAGCCATGATGGACAAAGTCAATTTATAAAGTCGATGTCCTGCCACTTTGTTAGCCAGTCTCGGATGTACCGCGACGCCGCACCATTCAAAGCGCCGCCACCGGCACCGATGCGACGCGGCCGCTCCCAAACATTTTCGAAATTAAATCCCGAATATTTTCCGATCGACCTTCATTAAAATTCGAAGCACGCATAGCGTCCTAGGCCGTCCGACGCGACACGCCACTGACACATTTCTGCGTTTTCGCGCGCCTATTGAATTTAGAACAGTTTTTGTTTGTATTTCGAATCGGTGCTTTCGATATTATTGTGCCAACTATATTTCCATCCTAATTGGAAATACTGGAATTTATTAAGGACAATAACTTCCCTCTAAGTTTTTGAGGTAAGTTTAGAATTTAAGGATTTTAAGGATGAATGCAATTTTTTTTAATTCTAGCTGTGTATGAGCGATTATTTTCTATGAACACGAAAAATTTTACGTTGATTTACGTTAAATCCAATTCCTTAAATAAAGTTTTTTTTTTTTATTGAATGGATAATACGAAGCAATATTTTTCCCATACCAAAACATGCAATTCGACATTTAATTTTAAACTTATTACGAGTTTCAATGCAATAAATGTATCGTAAATTTAAATTCTAGACTGTTGCATTTTCACCTTTATTATGAATCATACTCATTCTTTATCTTTATGAAAATTTTATAATTTCCTTACAAGGAATCCAGGAATTCAATGGTCATAATTTTACAGAATATTAATACAAATTATTTATCGAAGCACGTTAAATTTACATTTTGCTTATTAATCTATAATGAAATCTTAATGAAACGGACTCTATTGTGAAAAATAATAATTTGATAGGTTTAATAACTTTCAGCTTAAGGTATGGTTGTCTGCGAGACTATTTTTAAATTAGTTACAAAGATAAGGCGTTCTTAGTCCTCTGGAGTAGTATGATGATGCACAAATGTGATGCACAAGTCCTGTCAGAAGTTTGAAGTGGATCTACATGGGCTGCAATGACCACTTAGCATCAGGTAGCCTGCATTGAGTATGCATTAATAAAAAAATACAAATATGCATAAAGTTGTAAAATTTATTCGATTAAAACAAAACATAGATGCTTATATAACACTGTATGTAAGTTATAATTTTAAATTATTAGTAGAATGTATCTACTAATACTATTAATTTTGATAGATTTCATTTAAATTTAGTCTACTTTAATCAATTTGAAACTTGTAACCCATTCACTGTCCAACATGCACTGCATGCACTAGGCAGTAAACGTGTTAAAACTGTAATCGTTGATTGAATACTAATAAAAACAAAATTTAATTAACTACATAAACGTAAACAATATGGCCTTTATTTGGGGTTTTCTCGTTCGCATTATTTTTTATAAAATTAATGTTACTGCCCTTTTTTTCTTCAACCGCACACAACGGCAACACTTCCAATGAACATTAATCACACCTGGCAACACAACTTTGTGTCTTATGAAAACGCGAATGAGTTTATAATCGAATATTGATTTTATAGAGAACTAGTGTCGCGAAATATTTACATCTATCTGTATATACTATTATAAAATTGTACCGGGGCCATTTCCGTACGTTGATATTTTTTTCTAAGTGATAAATGATAAATTAATATCGACTATTTTCCGGACGGCACAAGATTTTTTTGGGAATTTTTGTCGGTTCTTCGCTTTGTACGATTGTTCGCAAAAAATGCTGGACAGATTTGACTGGGAATTTCATAGCTTGAAGGCATATGGTTAGAGTGGAAAATTGCCATATGTTTAAACAAGATCAGTACATTACAACCAATATCTGGTATACTTATAGCTGGACCTCTTTAGTTTAGCCATCATACAGGCAGGTCAATTTAAATGGTAATCTTATTTTTTCACTGTTATGTAGCGACAGTGACGCGGGCGGTAGTCTAGTCTATCTGTGAATAAAAGCATTAAGAGCGCTCGGGCTCCGTTGAAGCTAATGAACCAAACAAAAACACACTGTCAACAACAATCCCGAACCGGTAACACTAAAGCAGCTGACATTTCCAATTAAAAAAAGATGATCTGCTATGCGATCTTTCTTGCCGTGATATCAGACCAGCGGCAATTGTACAATTAAGAGACTTGTTAAACCGCAAGCTAAGAACGAATTGCTTTAAATATCAAATAACAGAACAGCTAGACTATATACTTTCTCAATAAATATATTTACTATAGTTTAACTGTCCTGTGTTTTAGGGTGTGCTTACTTTTAGTCCTTTTTCGCCTTCATCTACTAATATAATGAAGCTGGAATATGTGTTTTTTTAATATGCTGTCTTAGGAAATACTAATCCTATCTAAAGTAATTTTTTTGTACTAAATAGCTGGTTTATTAAGGATATGACCCTAACACGGGTGCCGCGCGTCACAGGTAGGCTAGTATAAAGAAAGAGGTCCGATAAAACTGAAAAGAAAAGTAAACTTTCAGTTTATTGTTACAAAATAAGAAGACTTATATAGAAAGCAATATTTTAAATCAAGCCATTGGGTGTATTGAACCATGTAAGTTACAATGATATTTTTGAGTGCAGTAAGTCTAGCCAACCTATTTCATTTTTTTATTTTATTTACATTGTCGAAATAGCAAACGAGCATGCCATTTGATATTAACTGGTCACTGCATCCCATGGATATTAACATCAACTAGTACGAAAAGTCCTTTCTGAGGTCATAAGTGGATGCGTCGCTAATCCTGAGGACTAGGTTGGATTGCCTCCTGTCCACTATCTTCTTCCTAACCACACCCTTCAAACCGAAACGCAGCAGTTCTCACGCTGCTGCTATACGGCAGAAATATGTGGAGCGGTGGTGCCGCCGCAGGCGCTGAACATACAACTCCACTATATATAGCCCTACATCGGAATTTTTGTGTCATGGACACACGGAAACAAAAGATTGATGGTGGTAGATTCTTGGAGAGTGGCAGGACCACTATAGTCAAGCACTATAGTGAGTATTGCTGCGGTTCAGTTTGAAGGGTGTGATTAGGCAGAATGCACTGGACAGGAGGCATTCCAACTTACAGAGTAGTAACGCGTCCTGGTACGACCTGAAATAGGATTGCGGACCTATTTGAAGTTGAGTTGTTCACGGGTTGCAGTGACCACTTAACATTAGGTGGCCTGCGTACTCGTTTTCACTCATTTACTGCAAAAAAAATCTGCAACACCAACCCAATTTCTGGAAATCGTACTCAGCGCCCTCTAAATGTTACACCGACATGTTGACCACTGTCCCGTCCCATACGAGTCGTTATTGTCAACTTTTATGGTATCTTATCGACTTATATAGTATAGTAGTATATAGTATATTTATATGCATCTAATACATCTTTACATACAATACAATCTGTAAATACAACATATATTTGATTTTCTACTTCTCCAGCGAGAAAATCTTTCATCGCTTGCGGTTCCCCACGCGTTGTTAAACATGTGAGTTATAATGTAAATGGAATGGCTTTTCGTTGATCGTTTGCTTAGATCATTATGTTTTAGCCTTATATGTAAGGTCGAAACACATTTTTATGAGATTTTCCTATTGCCAAGACTTGTCGCTTGTTGCCAAGACTATCCATGACTACAAATTGATTTTGAGTAGTAGGTGCGCGTATCGCGTGTACGTTGAAGGACGATCGCAGGATCTAGTATATCATAATCTTCTCGGGAAAGAAAAAGAAAGAAAGAAATAAAACTTACTTTATGGTGGTAGGGTCTAATGAGGACTAAGTTGGAATGCCTCTTGTCCGGTGTCTTCTGCCTAATCGCACCCTTCAAACCGAAACACTGCAGTTATCACACTGCTGCTTTACGGCAGATATAGGTTGTGCGGTGATGCCGCCGCAGGCGAGCCTTCGACATAAGACTCTACCACCATGAAACTGCTACTATACATACTAAACAGAGCTTGAAATTTGTCAGTCAGACGACCAAAGGTTTAATATTAAAGGCAAAATATATTTTTCGTGATTCATTTTCCCATACACAGGTTAACAAAGGTAGTTATTTTTCTGTCCTAAATCCAAGAGAACGACGTCGTGGTCGAAGCTAGCAATAAATGTTTTCTCCACTATGACACATCTTTTAAGCGCACCTATTGTCACATTTACAAGCACCTACTTTTTCCAAGAACGATCCTTGTAAATATTTATGGAGATTATAGAACAGGGAAAAAACGATGCATGACAGTCGAAGGCTGGGAATGCCGAACTCTACTTGCATCGTAGAGTTTCCATGTAGAGATATTTATACCATATTATTTCTTAAAGGTGTTTTTTGTCGGAACTTAATACTTTATAAAGACTAATTATTGAGATTATTACAGATTTTGAAGATTAGGTTTTTTTTTTAATATCAGTAGAATAGCAAACGTATATACATGCCACCTGTTGTTAAGTGGTCACTGCGGCCCATGGACATCCACACCTAATCTCAAATAGAACGGAAGTCGTATCTGAGGTTGTATGTGGATGCGTTGCTACTCCTGAAGACTAAGTAGGAATACCTCTTGTCCGGAATGCCTGTCGAACCGGAAAAGAGCAGTTCTCACACTGCTGCTTTACGCCAGAAAGCAGTGCCGCCGCAGGGGAACCTTCGACACAAGACTCCACTATCAAAGTTGTGCTTGATCAAAAGATCATACAAAGATCCGGTTAATACATCCATACAACTTTGGGGTTAATAATATTATTACTTCGATTTAGTCATAAAACTATCTTATAGAGAAACTGAGAAAAATAATTGATATCAATAAATATTCATAGCGTCTTAAATCTTCATTATGCTTCCATTTGCCGTACGTTGATCTTTCAAAATATTTAATCGATACAAATTATTCTTATCGAAAAGTGATCACGACAAATTATTACTTTTACATGATCATTAGCGTATGCTTACCTCAATTATTTAGCAATTATCTTACTTCGAGAATTATGTCGGTTAAATTGTTATCAATAAATATGTTGTGTCCATAATTCATAGATCTAAATACAGGACATGTTTAAAATGATGAAAACAACGATTGATACCGATGTGATATTCTGCTGGCCTGAGGCCCTATTTAACTGGCAACCGCTACCAACCTTTCCATGATTATCACGTTTTCCACGAGATCTGTGATTGATGCGTGCGGCAGTTAAATACGATATCTGGGGGCACCGTAGTGCCCCCGCCAAGTCGAGTAAAAAAGCAGCATGGGCGTACCATTTCTTGAAGCAGTCTAAACAATCTAAATTAATGTAATAAGTATTACTTGTGAAATACATTGTGTTTTCATGCGATGGCCAAGTCAATACATTTAAAACATAAAATATTTTTCATATTGATATGGACGCTATAAGATGTTGTTAGGTTAGCTAATTACGTAATAACTTAAGACAGAAGGACCCCTAAGTAGGGAATAAATAAATTAACCGACTTGGTATTACATGGATCTCACAGCTTTTTACGGTATAAGAACTGAGTTGCGGGACTTGTTTTTTTACAAGTTATGTTTTTGATGGCATTTCAATTTCGTTTCACTAGATCACGTTGCTTTATTATAGCGTAGAGCATTCAAGTCCTAATTTATTATATTCATAGCGTAAAGTTGAGGTTATTACCAAACGTTTCCATTTCCACTAGGAGACTTTTTCTACTCGAACATCGAAATACGTTTTACACCAACTATATTTTTTTATGTCTTCTGAAAAACAATAGATTTAATGGGAATTAGATAATATAATAATAGATAATGGGAAATATAGCTTTAAACATTGAACTCGGGTCAGTTGAACACGATGATAATACTTTCTATGTAGGATTGGCAGAAAGCTTTCAAAAGCTTGTAGTTTAAGACATTATTAAAATTGCACTTTACAAAATAACGTTATTGTAGGTGTGTATTTATCTTTAACTGTTCTGTCTGAAACGTTATTGTATATGTGTATTTATCTGCCTGTAAATTGGCAGAACTTAATTACTTCCTGGGAAATTGTTTCTGTTTAATGAATGAATTCTTTCAATGCAGTAAGAATTTTTACGCTACTGGGACTATATATTATTGTGTATATTGTAAATGTACGTAACAATCATATTTTTCCGCAGTGGACCTGATAAAAACAAATCCGCGATTAGTTGGTTTAGGTTTCATGCTTAACTGGAAATGATTAAATTATTTGCTCACAAACTTAGAAAGGAACTCAATAACCTGAAAGTTGGTTATTGTTTGAAATTCGATTTATTGAAATACATTTTTGGCGAACATAGAAATTCTGCCAAAAGCCGATCAGTTATTTTTTATTACGAAATTAATTATTAATTGCGAAAGATTACATTTGTTTTTACCTATAACGAAATTTTGTGAGGTGGAATGTCCCATATTGTGCAAATTATTGGGCATCCTTGTGCAAATGGTATTTTTAAAGGTTAACGACACCAATTCAATAAACTTCTAGCTATAAGTGGCTTACGTATTGTTACAGACCTTGAGAAACTAGTAGTTTTTTATTAGCTTTTTACAGAAAAAAACTTCGTCTGTTTACGACACCGATATACAAAGTGTACAATAATTTCTATGCTTTTGACATATGAATTTTAGAATTAAAGTATTAAAGATATACGAGTGCTTTTAGATTATTGTGTAACAAAGTGGTTTCAATCCTCTATCGTTCACATCATCTTTGTGTGGCATCATCAAATTTCCATCGTTCCTTTTCTCCATCTCATATTTGATAAGATAATCACTCGACCGTCAGATTGACAAAATTTTGTCAAAATATGTCTCGCGAATTAATGAATTTATTTAGTCACGAACAGGGACATGAAAAAAATTGTGTTTTCGTTTGAGCTGCACTCTGCTATAAATACAGAGTGTAATTTTTAGATACAAGACTATAGATATTTTCTTTTGAAAGGACAAAAATTTGTTTTTATTTTTTTGACAATTATTATGTTTCTTTAATTTTCTTTGTATCTGCACATTTCAGTTTTGTCGCAAATGTTGCTCAAGTCGTTATTTGCAATTTACACGTTCTCAATGTTCTTTATAAACATAAAATCAAATATTGTGAAATACAATTTTTTGGTTGTATAAAACATTAAGATATTACGCACACAGTTAATAATCTTCACAATTGATGTTAAAATTTTATTAATTTCTATTAGTTTTGTTGATGAATTTTTTTTGTAAAACGTTTAGCAACAAGAAATTTAATTTTATGCCTCATAAAAAACTTAGAACCTACTCGTTCCCGCCGTAAAGGAAAACCCCGTTGTAGAACTACAGTTAAGTATATTGG
Organism: Doberes anticus; assembly: GCA_018250115.1. NCBI lineage: Eukaryota > Metazoa > Arthropoda > Insecta > Lepidoptera > Hesperiidae > Doberes > Doberes anticus. The sequence continues at coordinate 7,957 of DWKW01002357.1, forward strand.
ATTTACAATATGTCCATAACAATATAGTTCAGTATAGGAGTATAGCATAGTACTCGTATATAAAATACAAAAGGGGACAATGTGGTTAGGCAGACTACACAAGACAGGAAGCGTTTCAATTTAGTCCTCAGTACTTAGTCCGTAGCAACACATCCACATACAACCTCAGACAAGACCTTGGTCGTATTTGAAGTTGAATGTGGGTGTCCAAAGGCTGCAGTGATTATTAAACATAAGGTGGCCTGCATGTTGGTTTGCTACTTCTTAAATATAGAAAAGAGTTAATAAATAAGTAAGTTTTAAAGATTTATATCGGAATTTCGTTATTAAAGTTAACCTTGGCTCCATTGTATCATAAAAGTTTAATCAGGAATGATGAACCATATTCGCAATGAACGCAAGATGCTTGCAAATGTAAACGTGTAAAATTTTTACCGCTGCATGTAGCCATTAATGTATTGAATGGTTTACGATCATGTCATTTTGATATACAAAGTACATTTTGAAACAAGGAACAATAAGGATTTTTATTTTTCATTCAAACGGAATAGCAAACAAGCTTGCAGGGCGACCTGATGTTAAGTTGTCATTGCAGCCCATGGACATCCACGTCAAACTTCAACTAGAACGGAAGTCCTATCTATGGTCTTACGTGTTTGCTTTGCTACTCCTGAGGACTGAGTTTGAATGCCTCCTGTCCAGTATATTCTGCCTAACTACTCCATTCAAACGAGCCACAGCGGTTCTTACACTGCTGCTTTACGGCAGAAATAGGTGCAACGGTGATCAATCAATTTTATATTTTTCATACATGCCTACCCCATGAACGATGTACGAATGAATTACGTATAAACATATTTGTTTTTCATGACAAATCCTTAATAACTTTTAGAGTTATAAATATTGCTGGTATTTTTAAATGTTAGACAAATATATTGATGTTGGTACAGTCTTATGGCGTCACCAACGCTGCAGAGAAACTGCCGTAAAGTTGCAGTATGGGTACGCACTGCTGTCTTTCAGTTCAATGTGTGTAGTTAGGCAGACAAGCATGTAGAAATTTTATATTGTGTATACTACTTAAGGTACCTACTGAATTAGCGGCAATCGTGTATAGTGTTCAACGAAAATATCAGCTCAAGTAAGACGTATTTTACCCACAACAACAAGAACTCTTAGACATGATTTCTCCACGACGATTGTTCGCCGTTAATACAAGCGATAATTAATTTTGAATACGCACATATCGAAAAATTCCCCACAACGTTGTTCCAATGTTGGAAACGGTTGAGTCAAACAGACATCATCAAACCGAATGTACAAATGATAGAAGAATCGATAGAAGGGTATCCATGACCAGGATTTCACCACGTAAAAAAAAAAAAAACAGACATCATAACATTACGGTTACCAGCTATCAATGTTTTATTGGAACCAAACTCCTCTCTAATAAATGAAAAAAAAATCCTGGCGTCTTCAAGGTCTTCTTATACCGAGCGATCAGTTCACAGCCGCACATCATTATTTTCAATTAATCTGCCTACGTTACTTTAAACGCCTTTTAAATCAGATAATGGAAAAATCGATGCGATGAAATTTTATTACGATTCCCATAACGATGCCCGAGACTCGGTTATCCTGTAATTATACACAATATCAATAAGTGCTCTGTCGCATTTACCTGAATAATGTGTGGAAGGTACGCCTCTTTGCTAAATAATTTAAAAGGCTTTTAAAAACGGCCTTTGGATGAACGGAAATTTAATATATGATTGGGTGAGCTTTACTTTTACGCGTCTCCATTGTGTTATATGGACACTGGTAGTCAAGCGAGCGGTAGTGTAATGGTTAACTTCGCCTCTCGCTCCGTTGTGTCGGGATACGAATCCCATTGCGCATCTAAAATTTTTCGAAGATTTGTCCGTATTGGAAAATAATCATCTCTTGCTTGGTGAAGGATGTCATCGCGAATGCTTTTGTACATCCCACTGGCCGCAATTGTTGAGTGATAGGCTAGTGGTTTAGTCTCGACCTTCCGCTCAAGTGGGTCGGGGTATAAATCCCGAAAAGCACTTTTCGAAATTGCTATTTATAATTATTTTTATAAATATAGAAATAACATAGAAGTATATAGAAATAACAGTTTCGAAAAATTTAAGGTGCCCGCCGAGATTTGAACCTACACTCACTGTAGCTAGACTTACTTTTTTCGTTTGCTACTTCTACAATATACTTTTTTAACACATGGTATTGTTAAATCGACAATAAGCATGGTGTGTTAGTTTTTTTGCTCTCAGATATTTTGTTGACTAGATATTTTTTTGGGCTAGGAGGCTACGGTGTTAGGATAATACAAATATTCTAATATAACAAATGCTTCTCATTCAGATTCACACAAACATCAGTTACTGAAATGTTATTTACACAATCACAATAACCACAATTTACACAATACACAATAAAAACATCTCTGAGATAAGATCCGTGCCCAACAGTGGTACAATAATGGGTCGATGATATGATATTTGCGGCTATTAAATTTCACGGAAACAATCGGCGCTCAGTAGACCGTGAATCTCGAAAGTCTATCAGACGTGTAGATCTTTATCAGGAAAGGTTACCGTATCAACCAGCCGTAAACGGTAGCCGGATCAAGGCGCCGTGTAGAGACTTCAATTTGCACTCAATCGTGAAATAGACGAATCGAAGTGTTGTACAACACAGTAAATACAATATCCTTTACCAAGAAAAATACAGACACAATGAGATATAATAGTGTTACGATAGGCGGTCTTATCCTAAATTAGCAATCTCTTCCAGACAAGCCCTGAGGCAGAAACTAATAATCCGGGAAAACGAAAATTGTTGTGTCGAGGGCTCGCCTGCGACGGCGCCACCGCTGCTGCGTATAGGTGCCATAAGTACTAAGACTAAGTTGGAATGCCTCCCGTCCAGTGCCTTCTGCTTAACCACACCCTTCAAATCGAAACACAGCAGTTCTCACACCGCTGCTTAGCGGCAGAAATAGGTGCAGCGGTGGTGCCACCGCAGGCGAGCCTTTGCAATAAATCACCATCAAATCTGATAATTTCATATCAGATGAGCTGAACGCCACTACCTGAGGAAAACAGCGGGAAACCGCTGGATTCAGAAGGCGCAGGACCGGACGGAGTGGCGCCAATTGGGGGAGGCC
>DWKW01002358.1:0-11148 GCA_018250115.1 Doberes anticus
GGTCGCAACACAGATGCCATCCGTAGCATATTTCATTGTAAGTACACAACTGCATATCATATAAAGGTCAGTTCACATTGAATGGAATGCAATCCTACGCGAAGCTGAGGTGCTTCCTGTTATCTTTTGGTCGTCCATCATTTTGCAAGGCGGCGCCGCAACGTCGCGTGTGATGCCGAGACCATCAGGATCATACCAGCACTCTCAAATAAATTTCTTAGATAAGGAATTCTGGGATAACAATTCGCTATATTAAACAATACGTCGTCGCGTCGCCAATGTGAATTGACCCAGCATGCCATGTAACAAATCACAACGTATCGTAGTATAAATTAGGGCGGTATTATAACTAACAACAGTTTATCCGATAATTAGGTGTTAGTATGCATATGCGCTGATGAATTGTTGCATGAGTGAAGCAAAGCAAGCGTCTGTTTGCTGTTTCGTAGATAAGGGTAGATAGCGTAGGTTATCTACCTAACGTAAACCTCCACCACACGAGCAAAATCTGTAACACCACTTTGTTGGCACGGAAGAAGCTTCTTAAAATTATCAGATCTGCTCTAAAAAGATTCTCCTACTTAGGCAGTAGGGACTTTTCTAGATAATTTTTAGACGTTGTGCAACAAAAATCTTTAACTATTCGCGGCGTTCTATTAACGCAGGATTCTCACTACAATTAGGGAAATACTTTTTTTTTCGTCACATGGCAATATTTATTTATTAAGAATAGTTAACAATTTTTTGAGATTTTGTGATAGAATGTATCGCAATCTGTTGAAAACTCTAGTCGATATCGTGTCACAAAACTTAATTGTTTTTATTTAAAGTATTATGTATTTTAAATGTACATTTTCAGAATTAGGCTATGAAACTGAGCATCTAGATATCTATACATATGTTTCGAAATTTTAAAGCGCGACAGTCTACTTAACCTTTTTATGGTTCTGTCGACAAAAACGAACGAACGAATTTTGTACTATAAGTATCCAGTGTCTTCTACCTAACTACCCCGTAGTGGTTCAAACCGAAACAGCAGTTCTCGCATTACTGCTTTGCGGCAGACGTAGGTCTCTGTTGGTACCGCCGCAGGAGGGTCTTTGATATAGGACTACCACCACTTTGTTTTTGATTTAATAACTTACATTTGTTTGTGTTTTTATAAAATTACAGGAAGGTTTCATACCTAGTCTTAATATTCAGTGATAAGGATATCGACATAGGAAGATATTCAATAAATTTTTCACCCAGACTAGAAGGAAACAGGTGCAAAATATTTATATAAATAGGATGACAACAATTAATTTTTTTTGCACATACCTACATATTTTACCTGCAAAAATTCTGACGTATCTAAAGTCAGGAATTTTAAATGAAACAGATTAGGTAGGATGAAATAGACTAGGTAGGACCTTCAGGATGTTCGTTCTTTGAAATTTATTTAAAAAAAATACATCTGTGATTACGACACGAATCGAAAATTATTTAATTCTTTATGTATATTTATACAGTGTACATTTGTAATATGGTGTAATAAAATACTATGTTGTATGATGTTTTAATTTAAATAGAAACGAGTGGATTAAACATTTTTTACTTTTTCTATCAGTTGAAATAAGATACGACATTGCCTGGTTTTTCTTGTTTTTTGTCTGTGTAAGTTTTCTTGGTCACATAACATGGCCATGTTCATTATTTTTATTTCTTGAATTTAAATAAAGGACATCAATTGTTTTTTTATTTTTTTTGTGCCAGCCATTGTAAGTACTGCAGATTTTAATGTTTTCTTGCTGTAAAAAATTTATAAAGATAAAAGTTGTGACAAAAGAAGTTATAATAGAAATGCTCTCTTATTATAGAGCCTTTCTTATGGAACATCGCAAAAAACGCCTTTAGGCACGGTCTTGTGCCAATTAAATATTATAATAATTTATATGTATGCATCACATAACCTCAAACGTTTTTTACAAGTCTAAACATAAAAACTGAGAAACTTTTCTTTCGAGAATAAAGATCCGCTTAAAGAGTATACCTAGTATTTCAAAAAATAACCCACAGCATTCTGCGTGCATGCCTTTCGAAGAAATTTACAATTGTTATTATTTAAATTTATTATATTAAAGACAGGTCAAGTTATTTAGAAGGATTACATGGAAGATATAGATCAAGTTGATATTCTGTCAAGTGCAGGTCCGTATTGCATTTGCAAGATTTAACCAGAGTTATGTACTTTACCTACTCTAATGAGACTAATGCAGCCAGGGCTGCAACGAACCTGGTCTTCGATACTTCAAAATTTTCCGGATTTTTCTGGTTATCGAGTTGGGCTTATTAGACAACGAAACAAGGATCAACACCAGTGTAAGGGAATTTTAGACGAAATGGCGGAAATCGAGTTTCCAGTAAGTTGGACATTTTAACATAAGAATTAAGTATATCGATACAACCAAACATATCGTGAGATGTCTAAAGGAATTGCTGTGACAATATATCTATATTTAAGATTAAATAGCAATGATTTAACCAATTGCTTTTAAAACAATGAAATTCGATTTTATAATTAAAATACCTAAGATTATTTTAAACTTTTTACAAATTTAGTTCGGTCTTGTTCAAAATAATTCTTAGGTTACAATTGTTATGTAATGGTAACTAGTATTTCGTGGTATGTCCCCGACTTATATTTGCTCTCAAATTTTTACTGATTTTATTGAAAAAGTTTCGCACTATATTAATACAGAACCAGTTTCAAATAAAACCTTTCAGATGCAGGAATCATTATAAAAACGATTCAGGAATATCGAACTTTTAGAACACATAATTCTAAGTTCTTACTTGTTACTTAGGACATTCTTCGCCTTGTATCTCCGTAGTCCTTCATCAGACTTGCAACAATGTTGTTTATTTTATTTGCCCCATATATGGAACTAGCTGAGACGTTGACAATAATTTGAATCGGAGAAATACGAAGTCAGTTATGACAAAATTTGCTTTAAAGTTTTTCTCACTACGCACTGTTTTTAAGTATACGCACAGAACTGTACAATATATGTATGTTGATAAAAAGTATCAAAAATAATTTCATTATATGACGACTGACGCTGCTATGGATTTTGCGCTGTTTTTAATGACGGCTTTTTATTCGTTTCGTAAATTTTTGTCATCATATTCTTATTTATACGAGAGAATATACTTTTATTACGTGAAATAACATCAACAGAAGGCACAAAAGCATACAGAACTTTTATTGTAGTAGAGTCCTGTGTGAAAGACTTGCCCACCATCACCGTACATATTTCTGCCGTAAAGCTGCTATGTGACCACTGCCGTATTTCGGTTTGATGAGTGTGGTTACACAGCAAGCACTGGACAGGAGGCACTCCAACTTAGTCCTCAGGAGACGCAACGCATCCTCGTATGACCTCAGAAAGGACTTCAGACCTATTTGAAGTTGAATGTAGATGTCCATGGGCCACTTAGCATCGGGTGGCCTGCACGCTCGTTTGCCACTCTTAATAAAAAAAGACAGATTACAGGCGGACATTACGAAACCACATGAATTACGGAACCCGGAATAAGATAAAATAGCAAGCATCAAATTCAAATCTTTGGACGTACGCTTATTATTTAATGCTAGATTTGTTGCACAAACTGTAACTTCATGCATAAATACTGCGTATACTACTACATGTCACCGTCAATAGGGTTTTGGTTACTTACCTAAACAAATTATGTTCAGAAGGTTTATTAAAAGAAATTAACTTTTGAACAACGTAATCCCTGCATGCATATTATATTAAAGGTCATTAACATATTCTTGATCGCCGAAAGCACCTAGTTCTAGAGAAGCATCATGCATTTCATTGTTAATGAACACGTCCTGTTCATATGTGTACGCATGCTTGGAGATGCATACGAGGCGGTATGTCACCTGCGCTGGGATCTGGCGGGGGCTCCTCCTCGTTGTAGTCGGGCTCTGGTTCCGAACCGCTGTCGTCGTCTGCGTTCAACGACATGAAGAAGCGGAGAGAGACTATATATTATTATTATGTTTGCGCATACGTTTGCATTTTTTACTCATGTCCTTATTGCGATGTATGTTTAGTTCCGATTTTTGTCATTCACAAGCACGGAATAGCGTTACATTTAGATGTACTTATTTTTATAACGTTTCATGTTTATTTGTAGAACTATCGAGGTATTCCCCGGGTGCCTATGGTATTCTATCACCTCGCATCGTTTCAAACTTGTAACCGTTCAACTATCTACTTCCTTTAAACGAAGGCGTAATGTAATAGTAGTCGCATTAACTATTATCACAGAATATTATAACGCGTCTTACGTCCGATCTAGGATCCAAGGCTTACTGTCTAAGAAGTTCCTATCTCTTATTTAAATGACACCCAGGTACGTTCATACGAAATAAATTTTATATACTAAACTCGATATTGCGATAAATCCAAGGATTTAACCGTACGAGAAATTACTTGGGTACAAGAGTTAGGATTGTAACACTCTGTAAATCATGATAGAAAGGTGGAATTTCGTTTCTATTGCAGTTAATCTAGGTATCACTGATCCAAAACGTGAGAAGGGTTTAAATTTTCACACCGACAGATAACTAAACGGGAATTTGATAAGCTTACAGCTCGACTGAACAAATTATGGTCGATAAAAGCTATAAAGCGAGCTAGATTTACATTTCGCGTCTCTATACTACCCGACCTACCCACGTAGGTACCTACTTTCAATCTAAATAGGTACGTAACGTATGTTTTCAGAAAAAAACGCTTTGCTTTGTATGGTGGTACGTGACAATGGCATTAAGTGGAAACGACAATGACAAGAAATGTTACGAGTGTTAATGATTTGAATGCACTTAGAATCGTCGGTTATTGCGCAGATAGAGGTGGTGCTAAAACAGAGAATATCGAAGCCAACCTAAATTCTTAATGTTCCGAACGAATTAGTGCCCATTTTGTCTAATGGGTGGTGCTCGTAGTTACTTAACCGTCCCTCGATATCTTTTACGACAACCTGATCAACTGTTAATTATCCTCGATGCCTTGAATCTGGGTTCGATGAAGAAGTATCTTCACAGATGTTGTAGTAGAATAACGCGCATGCACTGTTTTTTTCTGGTCTCGTAGGTGACTCGGGAGAAGCAGGTCGGCTTTGTCCTAGCTCGGTATCCATGCCAAGCATTATTTGGTTGTACTTGAATGACTACGAAGTGAAGGTTAAGGACTTGGGTCTTTAATTTTACTTGCATGACCAGTGTCGGAATTGTGGTCTTGTTACCCCGAAACCAAACACTTGCTGTTACTACGAGTACCACTAATTACACCCCAGTTATGAGCCGCCATTAGAGAAATACTTGATCAAAATACAATTAAAATGTATTTTCCCACTAACATAGCATCTAAACGAGATTTTGACTAAAACTTTGATTATTAAATTAACATTTAAGATTTATACAATTCATTACTAAAGTGTAATAACCAGAAAGACTGGTTTAATGACATGCGGTCAGGTGCGATACAGGGTGAGAGGCAATGGGTGCAAATTCCCCCCTGTGCCAACACAGAACGTAAAAAAACTGTCATGTTAAGCTTAATTAGCCAGCTTGAGCCATTGGCTCATCAAGGTACTCACAGTCCGGTGCTGGTGGCTCGGGGTTGGCAAGCAGGCATCCTGCCCACTCCGCTCGTGCGATCTCTCCATCTCCATCGCCATCGCAGCCCCGGGCCCAAGCCCGAGCGCAACGCTTCGGTTTCACCACCTAATGGACAATCGGTTAATTAACACTTACGTTTCAGAACATATTTCACAGAAATATTGTTCAATTGCCGAACGTTTCTGAGATTTCTATTTTGATGTGTAATAATGATAACTATATTTCGACCATCGTGATAGCAATGTTAAAATATTATTCAGATGATATTCAAATTTAATTAATTTCATTTCAAAATATCCTTTGGATGGACGCGTACAACATTGATGAAAATTCAGTACTTGGTTGTTGTCGGATTTGGACTTCCATGGGTGCCAGTTCCAGTGACCTATCATAATCCATAAGGTCTACTGCAAGCCCGTAGTTACTTCTCTACGTATCTACGCTTGCGAAATAACTATCTGAATTATATATCCATAGTTAAAGTAGATAAACAAACGCCAATTGGTGCTCTTAGAATATAAAAGGCCTCTGTACCAAATGCAAATATGAAGGATATGCTTTGAAGTAGAATGACAAGGAACCTTGAACTATAATAACTATTTTTATTTTTCTTTGACATCTTAGGAATCTGATGTTATAAGGATGTTATTCGATATCTTTGTTTTTCTTGACTTAATACCGTGTATATTTCTTCAATGTTTATTTTTTAAAACATTATCAATCGTCCACTTACAAAATGTACTGTAAGTAGATAAAGGGCCTGCATTTACACCAAATACTACTAAATTACCCGTAAAATGTTTTGTTGATGATAACAAGCAAATAAGAAATATTAAAATCGATTGGCTTACTCTTGTAGTACTTGTTTTATATTGTCAACGCCTGTCTACTGATAATTCACCAGTCTGTTTCATAATTTTATTTAGAATAAAATATATTGTATTGTAAATAGTATAATACTACTACAATGGATCGAGGTTTTGTACATTACGTCACTACGTCAAAGAATTTATAAAATTTATTGAGTTTGAGATTTAGAGATATCAAAACCCAAAGAATATATTCTAAATATTTTGTCTTTTCCAAAAATTACCAAAAACCGTTAGAACTAAGGAATGATTTGAAAGGACCTGGAGATGGACCTTTAAAATCTAAAGTTTAAGAAGTAAAAGAACTTATTTAAAACATACAATCGGAATCTGTAGCGTTTCTTATGTGGTTTTAAAATCAAGCCTGTAAAATGTCAACGTCGCAGAAATATGTAGGTACAGTTTTCAACACCTTTTTAATTAGTCTTCTCAATCCTCGATATTCGGATTTCTGTAGCGTGCCACTTCTGTCTCGGTCCAACTCTCTAAATTTCCAATCAGCAACAGCTCGTGGTTCCACAGGAGCCCCACCAGTGTCCGATCGCGCCCGATCATATTCGCCACTGAATATCTTTATAAGATTTCCGTTGAACTGAGCACGGTCCACCCGCGTGCAGCCTGTATAGAGGAAAGTAATTAGAATTATGTTATTGCTATTAAAACCATACGTTAAGATTCAGAATTCGAGGCTTAACATTCGTAGGATAATTTTACTTAATATTATGGTTCAAAATCGCTGTGTAGCAAGACTGTCCGCAAATTTATAAACAGTAAATGGGTAACACGAGTTTTGGTTGTAACAACTGTATCTCTTTACCGCCTGCCTTTAATATCTATTGAAACGGATCACAAAAGACCAGTTATATGACTGCATAATACAAAACACGCGACAGGAAACTAGGTAGATTTTGGGAGCTCACTTCTTTTGTTCCGTTGACCCCGTACCGACGAACGACGTCTTGTGTGTGATTTACCTGCAAAAAAAAACAAAGCAAAATTCAAAAATCTCAGAAGTCATCGCGTTAGAGCTAACAACAATTCAAGTGTATGAAATTATACTAATGCTAACTATCTTGAGCGGAAGAATACTTCGTCCTAGTTCGTCAACACAATTTAATTTACCCTTATTAGCCTGCTTACTTACCTTCAATAAGTTTCTACGATATAAGTGCCAACGTAAAGCCTAAATCCTAATATTCGTATTCCTAGTCTATACAAATATGATAAAGAGGTAAAATTTTAATGTAAGGTAGTCTTTGAAGCGACACATCCGATTTCAAAAATATTTTTAGCAATATTTACAATGGACCTTCAGGAAGGACGGGTTGTATTTCATGCCATTAAAAAAGGACTTTTCGTGGAGAGCACTTTTGCAACGTAAGTTGACGAAAAATCGTTCGATTCAATCGGTTTATTTCGAACGCTGCCTTAACGTCATAGCTGCCTTAAGTTCAAAACTTATCAATAGATGGCGTTGCCCATGAACGTTGTAAAATAAATACATACACATACATAGGTTTTTTAGTCTCAATCCTCGCTGAAGTCGCGGGCATCATCTAGTTATATTATAGATGTGAAATATTGTGAAGATATTTGAATGTTTTTTATTCACTGTTATTTACTACGAGCAATAAGTAAATACAAGTTTTTTTAATTCCATATCCAAGCCAATAAAATCAGGTACATTGTCAAGTCCAACCTTAATCCTTATTAATATTATAAATACGAAAGTAGCTCTGTATGTCACGCTTTCACGGGCAAACCACTCTGCCGATTATGATGAAATTTAGTATGGAGATAGTTTGAAACCCGGGGAAGAACATAGTCTACTTTTTTTAAATTCATAGTAAAGTGGGAATTGTGATATTGTATGAAGTTACGCGCTTTTACGGCCAAACCGCTGAGCCGATTGTGATAATATTTAATACGAATATAGTTTTAAGTCCGCGGAAGAACATAGGCTACTATTTTATTTATTAAACCAGATGAGAATAAAGCGTTGCTTGTTATATTGTAAAAAGCTACGCTTTCGCGGCTAGAGAAAGGGGTAGGACATAGATAATCTTTTTCGAAAATTACTGACACACTATTACATCTGGATTAACACATAGGATACTTTTTATCCCTATTTATTTTTAGTTTCCGCGAGATAATATAATAGTTTAACGGTAATTTCGTTATACTTTACATAGGTACCAAAAGATAGTGCGACCAAGCACGTGGTATACATACATATACAAACAAAAGCGGACGAAGTCGCGGGTTTCGTCTAGTAATGCTATAATGTGAAAGTTTGTGAAGATGTTTGGATGTTCGTTACTCAACCATGCGTACCCGGTAATGCATTTCCTACAGTAGGTATGGAATAATCGTTCAACTTTAGCATCTGAAATTATCAATAAACAGAACTGAAAAACAACAAAAAAATATATTAACCAATTATTATATTTATTTAATATCAACTGTTACCAAAAAGGTTTTTCACCAGGTGACAACTTAAAGACACAGGCATAGTCTAGGCAGAAGCTAGTATTGAATAAACTTCTACTTCGTTTATTTTAATTACTCTTTTTTAATACCAGGAATAAACGGTTCAATAACACATTTATTAAGTTCTGCTTTATTATTAGGTATGTGTATCGATATTAATTTATCGTCTTCGTATTATTTATAATGTTAACTTCAACCTGGATAGATAAACCAATTGACATTGACTTGCTATGTTAATATTATTCTTAGCAAGGGTATCAAACTTCGGTAGTATTGGTTTGTGAGGAAAGTAACACGTAAGTATTTGACAAGTAACAGATAGACAAAATTGTCGACATTATGGCTATAGCGGAACTTGTACTCTCCGATGGAGATCCCAGAATCCTTATACGTACTGGGTCTTTATACAGCCGACAGGGTTTTAGTGACATACCCCGATCTGTCCCTAAAAAATCTTTTAGGATATTTTCCACCGTTATAAACCATGCGATTTCAAAATTGCGTTGCTGATTTGAGCATGTAATTTTAAGATGTTTTAAGATCGGATTGGTAACGGTTAGGTGACTCGATAAGATAAAATACGATACGATGCACTTAATTTTTTGTCGTTCTCTACCATATTAAGCATTTATTTTGTTAAGTATTTATTTGTAGGTAGGTAAATAATTTGACACATTGTGCATTCTAACATATCTCAGAATCAAATTATTCGAATTAAGTTATTAGAATGTATAATTATAATTCCGCACCAAAATTAATTTTGCGACCCAAAGGTACCTACGAACTCATCGCATCGCCTCATAGTCGACTTTTTATGACTTTTAGAGACGCAGCTAGTTTTACAGCAATAAAACAATTGCAGATATTCTGCGTATATTTTTGGTTTATAAAGTGAAAGAGAAAACAAATTTATTTACAAGGACCGAAAATTATTTTTTATTAAATTAGTGATTAAAAGTGCTGCTGAAAGAACTGTATTAACAGCTACATCTCCCAGCTAAAATAAGTTAATTTAAGCATGTCTACCCAATCTCTCCAACCCGAAACACAGCAGAACATATACTGATGATTTAAGGCAATAATAGATGCTCTATTGGTGCCGATGCAAGCGGGACCTCGAAATTAGATTTTGCTACCGTCTAATTTGTTTTCTTCTAATAATCTGTTTAATAATCTTAGTAATGACGACCCGTATATCACAGCGGCCCTCATGTCGGTCTGCCGATCGGAGGCTCCTGGGGTCGATTCCCAGCGGGACAGAAATTTGATTGATTGATTTAGATTTCTGGGTGTTTGCGTTCTTATTTCTGTACGAGCATAGATTCCACGACACAGGTAACCAGATGCTACAAGATTGTGGGTCTATGAGTGTTCTAAAAAAATGTATTAAATAATATTTACATATTATTATGGCTGATTCACACTCGAACCCCGTGTGATACCCAGCATATGTACTACAATGAACAGGCATCACGTTAATACTCAGTTAATAATATAGGTATTTATTTAATATTTGGTATGATCTATACCCTTCACTAAGGCAAGTAGGTACCAGCCCGGCCTGAACGGTGCACGTCTCCGAGTGTGTGTGTCGTCATATTATTTTGATGCAAGTGTGCGATGTCCTGCAAAGGAGAGGCGGAGTGTCCGTCTTCCAACCGGTCCAAACGGCTGAGATGTACGGCGTTAGTCAATATAAAAACCGGTAACGAACGAGCCGGTAGATTATGCCGCTATAAATTTTTAATTGAGTAATGAAATGGCTTCATTGGAGCTTTAATGTATTGTAAAAATTGCACAAATGTCGTGCAAAGAACTGTAATCAAATACGAAACGTTCAAAAATTTATACGAAGGTCATTATTTGTATAGAAATGAAACACTACGAAAAAAACTAAGTATCTTTTTAACTTCTAGTTATGAACCTGATCTTTTAACGTTAAATTTTAATCTTCAAATACAGTTTATGCCATATTTTACTTGACCTATATGTAATTCAAAGTTATTACTATTTTATTCAATGCGATATTCATTACTATTTGATACTTTCCTAATTTATACCGACAATTATAACAATAAGCTACTTAATAATTAAACTGTCGAGACCGACGTA
>DWKW01002359.1:0-11143 GCA_018250115.1 Doberes anticus
TATATAGCCTAAAGCCTTCCTCGATAAATGGTCTATTTAACACAAAAAGAATTTTTCAATTCGAACCAGTAGTTCCTAAGATTAGCGCGTTCAAACAAACAAACAAACAAACAAACTCTTCAGCTTTATATATTAGTATAGATTTAAAATAGAACTCCAGTCATAATTTTATCTATATTTTTTTTTTTAATTTCGTGCAGTAAATAGTATTCGAAGAAAATGTCGTATAGCATACTTCCTTGCACGTAACAGGTAATTGAGTTAACAGCAAATATCTTGGGTATATTTACAAGTAATTACATTGATAACGTACTTTACTTTCAAAGAGTCGTTGCACAATTTAGTAACAAAGGCACACGTCAATCATACGAGGCATTCCAACGAACCGGAGAAGCTAATGTTGGAACAATTGCGTGAACATTGTAAGACGCGGAAGACGAGAACGTCCTACTTTACTTTGTTCAACTTCGTTCACTTTTTCAACTTGTTCATTTATATCAGTAAAACTATTTAAACGTATATAATAACTTTGTGATAGGAATGATGAGAAAATGAAATGTTCTAATTAATTGATTTCGCAGCACGGTATTGCCCAATAACGTTGCATGTATTACAGAATCGTGCAATTCACTTTTTAAAATATGAAGTAATGCAGCTTACAAATAAGTGTAAAAATATGTGCGATTGCAAGGTAATCTTAATGTGAAAGAAACAGTAAATTACATACGCACGACCTCATCAAACCTGCAATGTTGTCAATAAGGCAGAATACACTGGACAGGAGGCATTCCAACAGAATCAGCATCTGTTTTTTTTTTAATATTTGAAGCAATTATTACCCTGTTGAGGAAGTTCATAACCGAATAATAAAATAAACAGGATCAAACAACTCCAAACGAATCCAGAAATACCTAGACGAAAATATATATATTTTTTTCTATAAAAGTCACAGTCCCATAAACGGTTGAGATTAGAGAATGACAATTTATAGTTAATACTCGTAACTCACTATCAAATACGGCACTGACCTCAAAACACAACCATACCGAGAAATAAACCGATTCCTGTATGTGAATCATGCGAACGACTTTTCTTTAGTTAAGGTCAGTCAGTACCTTGAGAGTTGAGAGACGCCATGTACCCGTAGGTGCCTACTGAATTTTATATACCGGATGTTCAATTGTGAGATGTCGTCTTCATCATCAACGTATTATTGTCCCACTGCTGGGCACGGGTCTTCAATCAGAGAATCAAGAATTTAGGCCATTGTCGACCACGCTGGTCAAGTGCGGATTGACGGACTTCACATACGAGTACATTTGAGAACATTTAGTAGAACTCTCTGGCATGCAGGTTTCCTCATGATGTTTTACTAAAGTATCAAAGCGAGTGATAATTATTTCATAATGCGCACATAATTTCGAATATTTTGAATAGATAATATTTCGAGAAATAGAGGTACATGCCGGGATTTGAACCTCGACCCACCGTATTGGGTTCGAGATGCGAGTTGTTTTGTGAGATGTACTACTTGTAAATTTTCCAGAAATTCGTACATGTATTTTAATTTTGAAATGGCTGTGGATAGCTATAATAACTGCGCATACCTACGTTATTTCCTAAAATCCTCAATCTTAACGTTTGCAAAAAAATTAGTTCACATAAAATTAGGCGGGTCATTCTTCTCTCATCGTCCTGATTCTCGAATTTGTCTTGTTTGAATTTAAAGCCTTGTGTCGAAGGCTCGCCTGCGACGCGACGGCACGACTGAAACACCTATTTCCGCCGTAAAGCAGATGTTTTAACACTGCTGTATTTTGGTTTGAAGAATATGGAAGATAAGGGTAGGAAAATTTCACTGGATAATTAATGTGATCCTCAGGAGTAGCATCCACGTACAACGTCATAAAGGACAAAATATCGATCCTATTTGAAATTAGGTCTGGATGTCCATGGGCTGCAGTGACTACTCAACATCTTGTAGCCAGTGCTCGTCGTGCTCATTTGCTACTAATTTAATGAAGCTTATTTTTGTATTAAATAGTACATAATTTGACTTTACTATTGCTAGACGCTATAAAACAATTGTAATAATTTGTAATTGCGAAAATCTCTTCATGTTTTCCAAATTGTGTCCGTTTTGCAGATCAATTAGGGTTGACTTGCCAGCCGCCAGAGCTCATTATGACAGAAGCGGATGCCATTGTAGATCCGGATTCAGATGAGGATGACAAACTTGAAAGAAAAGATTCCCTAGACGTACACGAAGAAGGTACAGTTTAGACCAATGTAATAAATTAATTACTTAAGTATCACCATTCATCATCGACCCATTATTGTCCCACTACTGAGCACATGTCTCCTCTCAGAGATGCGAGGGTTTAGGCCATAGTCCATCACGCTGGCCAAGTGCGGATAGGACTGTTACTGATACCGTAACACCATTACTGATCTGAGATTATTATGTAAAGTTAATTTTATAAAGACATATGAACTCAAAGAAAAGAAAACCGATTCGGGCAGTAGCATGAACGCAATCACATAAATCAATCGTATTTTGGCACCAGTCGTTCGTTGCACAATATTTTTTTCCGTACGTTTCATTGTCAGAAATTACTTGCTTGTTTTGTTTTGTTTTAAGAGTAGCGTGTCTGCCACTGATTTAGATTTCCTGCTAATTTATACTTTTTTTATTTTTTTGTTTTATACAGACGAACTATTCGAATGCTGACGAACGGAGCGTTTAATGCGTTTTTAACCCGTCCGGATACTTCTGACGTACCAACACAAATAATCAGGTTTTTCACTCACTATTAATGTTTATTCCCCAAATTTTTATGAACTCACCCTATTCTGGAAATCTTTTGTTCGTTCGCGTTGTGTATGTTTTGTTCGTCATCGATTTATTTTCAATCTAATCCGCTGTCCAGTAAATTTCCATGCATACGGTTTCTAAAAATTAAAAGATTCTCATACGTCGCGTATACACGCTATGTTCCCTATCATATAGGTCGAAGTTCTTAGTACATCTGTACTCGTAGAAGAATAGAAGAGAGTGTAAAATGTTAAATTTTATTTAAAAATATAAGTTCCTGCTAACTCTGTGCCCAGACTAAGAATCATTTTGGACACATTCAACAGTCTTTCACGAATGTAAAAAAAACCATCGTCCACGCACTTATTTTTTGTTGCCTTCTTCTTACAACTCCAATTCCTAACAAATTAAGAAATTTTTGCATTACAACCGTTCCAATTAACGGTCTGCTTAACGCCGTATTCAAGGATAATGACGTTCGTTTTGTAATTGAAAGACAATGCAATATAATTCTTGATTGTTATCGGCCATCTTGTCCGAGGTTACTGCTCGTCCCCCTCTCATTTGTGAACTAACTTGCAATTATTACTTATTAGCCAAATACCTTACCGTATTCGACATTTTCCATGACTTGATTATGATGATAGTCTTATATCTAAGACTATCCCACGCCATCATTACCGCTGCTCCTATTTCTGCCTATATATATTAGAGATATGTATATTACGTCTTTTATTATTATGTGATGATAATTTCACACATATCAATAAAATGTGTGTGAGTCTCACGAGAAAGACAACTATGTGAGAAACATTTAGACAGTAGTTAGGTATCCGTTAAATCGAGAAAATTGTCTGTGGTACAGGTACCCCGCTCACCCACCGAGACACCGTATGGTGTTTATCAACAAGAGATATTATTTTTTCACACAATATGGCTTTTATAGAAATATAGGTTTTCCATAGAGTCGCACAATGTAGTATTTGCAGATACTTCTTCTACGGTCGATGTCATTATTACTGTCGTAGGAGAAAACACTTATAGACGTTTCTCGTCATCATGTAATTATGTACTTGTGATAGAGCTCTTGCAATAGCAGGCGGGGGTGCGGTGAACGCATTGATGGCTGGACTGCGCCGCGCCGGCTCTGCACACTCCCTCTCCGCGCCCAAGTCTAACGCCTCTTCCAGATCCTTACCTCCTTCTCCGAGCCACACACCCAGGTAAAATAATAGTAAACTATGATAATATCCCGTCTCGTATTGACGATCCGTATGACTTTGTCAATATGCCGATATTTAATTGGAAGGATCCTTAGTTCAATTCCCAACGGTATGTCTTCTTGTTTCTGTGTATGTCCACGGCACCCACAGCACACGAATTGGTGTAAAGCGTTATTTATTTAATTTAATATAATTACATTAGTAGTTCGATACAGATATTTCTGACACTGATACGACCATAATCTAATCTAACTTAATGTATGCCATTCATGTCTAGACTATCGCAACTATCTATTATTTAAATAATATCTGCGTTTGTCTATGACGCACATGGTATACTCGTATTTATTCTAATGCACAAAACCCTTAGACTTTACAAAACGAGATAGTCCTGATAAAAAAAAATCTCATACATTATGTGCATGTTGATAGTTCATTGATAAAAAATCATGTCAATCACCAATTATTAGGAGGTGTTACTTATACTCGTTTCATTCCCCAAAACCTTAACAATGGAAGGAAATCCATATATCAACAAAAAAAAAATTATGCTCTATTTTATTTGCAAAATCTATATTGGACGTAAGAAGCGGCAACATTTTTCACGATCAGCTCTTGTGACGCAAAGGAAGCAGTCGCTGGAGTCGGCCAGCCCGTTCGGCGCGTGCGGCGCCACGTGGCTGGCGAAGGGCGGCATGAGCGAGCTGCTGCGCCCAGTGCTGACCTCCGCACTGCCGCCCGACGCGCTTCTAGCGGCCGCGCGGGAGTCCGCCCCTGAGCTCGCGGCCAGGCTTTCTGCCTCACAGATTCACGACATGGTAAATACTACACTGGTGCTAGTATGTGCTTTAGTAGAATGGTGAAGGTGAATAACGCGCGAATGAGCGATATGACAAGCTGTTACTTGCCGTGTGCGATTCCACCCCTCAGCTCTCTTCAGATTCTTCGAAAGCACGACCCTTTTAATAGCTCTTGTGACGCTCATGCCCTCACTCCTAAAAGAGGCCTGGGGCACACTCCAATACATTTTCCCATCGGTCAGATGTTTCAAAAACGCCCTTAAAGCATCCCGACAACGCCTGTAATCATCCGAGCATGGAATTGTTCAATGTTCTACAATAGCGTTCCTTGGTGCCATGCCTGATTTGAACGATTTAACCGAACAGTCAAAGCCTACTACTTACTTTAACTCGAAGCTACCCGGCATGTGTGTAAGTGCAAGCTAGTGTGTAGCTCACACACTACTTCAACTGTTAATGGTACTCCTGGTTCCAGCTGCTAGAGGTCCGCGAGGAGCTATCAGCAGCGGATGCGCGCGCGGACGGCAGCGGCGAGGGCCGCGCGGCCGCGCTTACGGCGCTCATGCTGCACTGCTGCGCCGCCGCACAGATAGCCCAGCAGCGATCTGACCCACCCACTTGATACTATTAAAGTTACTGTTCATTGTCCTCACTTAGTTTTATTTATTTACTACAAGTACTCGTCACTTAATGAATAAATAACGCCTCATCACATCCAGTGTCGTAAATGCCGTGGACACATAAAAACAAGATCACAAGCACCAAACGGAATTCTAAATTCAAAATTTTATTTCTATCCTATTGAGAATCGAATTCAGAACCGGCTGAACAATACCAGATCGTGATTATTATTGAAAGGGATGTAGCTTTTACCAAGTGCTCTATGATATTGTAATAATAACCGAACAAGTGAGGTCTGGCCACGAATAGGGTTATTCAACATCTACCTATATGCACCTACCTGAAATACATCACAGATGTTTTACGAGTCGTAAATTACAACTCCTAAAGACTTTTCTTAAAATCCTTAGTTGAAAACACCAGAAGCCGAAGTGTCATCGAGGAAATTCAGTATATTATATCTTATTTTATGAAAATTCCAAATAACTTCATCACGTTCGCTACGATACGGGGTCAGATGATAACTTTCTAGGCTTCATTGATACGCGAGCATTGTGGTTCAGAATCACGCACTAATTTATCGAAGTTCCATGCATATTAGAAATTAATTACGACTTCTGATGTAATGAGAATTGATTAATGTTGGTCCAATTTTCTCATAACTTGTCTTATTCGTTTAATTTATTCACGACCTCGGCTTTTGTTCTGTTACCTAAATTAAAATTTAAAATAACATGCGTCTAAAAATATATTTTACGACTAGGTAATAACAAGTTTTTACTTATAACAGCTTAGGTACATACATTGACCCTAATCTTCACTACTTCCCTCCCTCTCCCTGTGGCTCCCTATTCGTCTTCGCCGGAATACTCATGTTATTTCTGCTTTCTATTGCGTGCTGTTTAATCCTACCGGTGCTGTCATATTTAAAGGAATGGTTTCATTATTTGTGCCAATGTGGCCACCTATCCCTTCATTCTTCTGAAAATTCCCGTATTCCCATAATTATTCTTTCCCATAACGCTCCTCTTCATTATTCTTCATTCTACCAAAAATCCTTCTCTGTTTAAGCTGTTCAGCTTTGGAATTCTCTTCCCGTTAATATAAGACGTTGCGAATCACTTTCTTCTTTCAAAAATCAAGTCTGGCCGCATTATCTGCTACTTTGACTCATTCATCACATAATATGTTATTTAATAGTAATATTATATGTGTAATCTGTATGTATTGTATGAATTTATTTATATATATATGTTATACATATACATACATGTGTGTACGTTTACTGTTTTGCAATTATTGCCTTTAAAGTACACAAAACGTACCCCTCCATTAGCAATTATTTTTACTTTGTCTTCCGATCAAAGGTTGTCTGGAAGAAATCGCTGTCATAGCCATAAGACTGCCTTTTGTTTAATTAATTTGTGTTGTTCGTATATAGTTTGGTACTTATTGATAAACGGTCATTTAATCAAGTATTTCCTGAATGCTTACAGTCTGAAATCTGTAAATCTAAATTTGAGTTCGCTTCATCAAAAATATTTACTTTGTTTCTGAACAGAAACAAGACTAAAACAAATACATACCAAGTTTGTGCCAAGGGTTTATTTTTATAACTTTTCAGTTATTTGAAAAAAAAAAATATTAGGCATGTACGCTACAGTAATATAATTAGTAGTATTGAAACAGTTAAAAAATATAACGTACCTCTACGTAATAACGAAAGCCGAATATTTGTAAGTAACTACCTATTTGAACATAATAATTTTAATTCCAATGGATGTGAATCTTTACATTCCATTCTTATCATAGGCACTGTGATGAGAAATATTGCACTTAGTCACGAGCGATACAATAACTTTCAACGTTTTTAAATCAAGTTACAGAATAGTGTATAGACGAAAAGAAATTTTTTCTAGCATCGTTAAGAGACTATAACGCAAAAGCGATATTTCTGTACATACGTAATCCAGATCAAAGACCTGTGCTCATATTGAACTGCGCCGAATGTCCGTTTGAGAAAATTGGCTGGCGTCCAACGTCTGAAATAGCACAAAGGATCGACCTCAACTTTTGGCGATTAAAAAACTTCTGCGAAATGTAAACGGTCGCAATACGGAGGAAAATTTTGGTGCGTCACTGGATGTGTACCACGTGCAAATATTTTTACAAAATTTATTATAGTGATAGATTGAAAACTGAAAAAGTACATAGACTTTTAAATACGGGTGATTAAGCAGAACTTTACTTCTGTATACACTTTTAAAAATAAATAATATAATATTATTCACAAGTTCGGCTTTATGTGTTTCTTTTGTTTACCTCATTGTTCTATCTCTTTTGTTTCCTACTTGATGTGTTTCTTTTGGTTTCCTGCTGTTTCTGTCTCACAAATTATTGCCCTAATTTTTTTTATTTGTTTCTTTTTTAAGTATTTACGTATTTTATTTTACTTTTCAAACTTCGTGTTATTCTTCCACTAACCACTTTAATGTATTTGTCACGTGTACCATACACGTGACAAATACTATCTTCAATTGCACAATCTTTTACAGCTGAAGATGGTCCCCGCCAGGTGTACAGGAACTATTGGGAAGAGATTTTAAACTAATTTGAAACTATGGGGGTTGATTTTAGAGGGACCGCTAGATGGGATATTGCGACAATGGACACCTACCGTTCAGATTATAAAACAATCTCAATTAAGGCAGGCGGTGACTCGCCGCTCACTAGATAGGCCTCCATAGAGTGGCAAATGCCGGGGGGCAACATTGGCGTGAGCGGCTGGGGGTGTCCAAAGGTGCGGCACCGATCGCGGGGGCATCGCGGGAGATTTAACCCCCGTGAGCGGGTTTCCTCGTTATTACGCCATTACGTGCAATACACTTCCACCCCCGAGCATATAACTCTAGCGACTCCTATTATTATTCAAACGGAATAGCAAACGAGCATGCAGGCCACCTGACCATCTCATGGACATCCATTTCAAACCTCAACTAGGACGAAAGTCCTATCTGAGGTTGTATTTGAATGCGTTACCTACTTCTCTAGAAGACTAAGTTGGAATACCTCATGCTCAGTGTCTTCTGCCTAATTACACCCTTCAAACCGAAACACACCAGTTCTCACACTACTGCTTCACGGCAGAAATAGCCGCAGGCGCAGGCCTTCGTCATATATAATACCAGCATATCATGACTACCATCAAATATAATGGCAACGGTGATTAGGCCTATTTTAGAATGAACAGAAAGAAGTCAGCTACAGTAATAGGGTTGTGTGAGGTCATGCTGTCTGACGAAATCGACGGTGACGTCATCAAACCATTACTGTCAAACTGCTGGGCACGCCAACCACATATTTGGAGACATTGGAGTGCAGTGGATTCGTGGACATGCATGCAGGTTTCCTGACGATGATTTCCTTTCAAAACGAAATGAACGCAAGAAACGAACGAAAAGAAAGTTTCTAAAAGCACATTTTAGAAGATAAAACATTCAGGTGCTTTTAGGGATTACAACCCGGATGCTCCTGAATGAGGGCCGAACCTAAACCACTTGGTTATCACGGACAGGTTGCATGATATGTATTTACCTAATGCTTTTTATTTGATAAAAGTAAAACTTTTTTACAAAACTACCCTTAAGTAAATAGAATATAATGTAGATGAAGGTTGAGTTGACCAATTTTTTAAAATTGTTATTATTAAGTTGAAATGAAACTTACTATAACTTAGTCATCAACTACCCACTATCGTCCCACTACTTGGCAAGGGTCTTTCAGAGATGTTATTTTCCTTATTATCACCTTAACTACACTTAAATTATAATTCAACGTTTTTAACGTATTTAATACGCAGATAATTGAAAAATTATAAGTGTATGCTGGAATTCGAACTCCGGTCGAAGCGTATCACCGATCACAAACCACTATTAAGAACACTGTTATTTTCTTGAAAAAACTTCAGTCTTTAAATATGGAATTAATAAGGAATAACTGTATATTTTTGTCTGTATCGGTAACTGTGTATATCAGATTTTTTCTGACGTACAATAAAGATTCTTTTTTTAATGTTATATTTTCAAAATGACCCCCATAGATGGTTTTAGGGTGTGGTTAGGCAGAACACAAGATAGAGGGCTTTCCAATTTAGACCTCAGTATCCACGTACCACCCTGAATAGGATTTTGGGAATATTTGAGGCTGGATGCGGATGTCCATGTAGTGACCAGTAAACATCTGATGGCCATCATGCCCGTTTTCTACTCCTTTACAATAAAAAAATAAATAAAGAAGAAGTGTTGAATTGACTAAAATAAAACTTATTACGGGAACTCAAACAATTTCCAAGAAATACTTATTTTTTTATTTACTTTTATCCTTAAAATGTAACATTTTCCATAAACGAAATAGCAAACACGCGCTAGTTAGTTTAAGTTGTAATATTTTATTGTACTATTAATTAAGAGATCCTTACTATTACAAAATTGTAACGGGTCATGTCTGTATATTAAATATGTTTTTGAAAATAGAACTGATATTTTGAAACTAAATTTCACACTTTTTTATAAGTCTGCGTTTTTGGAGGTTTGTAATAACAATAACAACGTTTCACACTTCTATGGCCCCACACTAGTATTCCCTGTGTCATGGACACACAGAACACTAACATCCAGACCAGGTTAAAAAATCTAAACTCAACATTCAAATTTCTGCTCCGTTGGGAATCGAACGGCAGATCACATGTTGAACACAGCGCCATGCGTATTAATCGCCTATCACACAAAAACTGCGGCGGAACCACTGTAGCTTCTAATTCTGCCGTGAAGCAGCAGTGTGAGAACTGATGTGTCTCGATTTGAAGGGTGTAGTTAGGCAGAAGAAGACACTGGGCAGGATGCATTCCAACTTAGTCTTTTAGAGTAGGAACGCATTCATATACAACCTCAGATAGGAGTTCCATCCTAGTTGAGGTTTGATGTAGAAGTCGATGGGCTGCAGTGACCACTTCACATCAGGTGGCCTGCATGCTCGTTTGCTGTTCCGTTTGAATAATAATAATAACAAACTACTGCATAGTTTAGAATAAAACTTTTACATTTAAACGCATATACTCGTAGTTAAATTGCGATACGCTTGAACAAGATCTGTCTAGTAGATACAACTTGATCTCTCTGTAGTATGCGCTGTGATATGCGCAGGTCAATTGAAATGGTTTTATCATCCTATGCGGCAACTTGGTTGACAGAAGTAGTCTAGGAATCCTATATACACAAGTATAGTGTGACGGTGTTCATGCGAAAAATACAGACGCAGTGTACCTATAATTATGGAATCAATCTATATATATTTGTCTATCTATGTTTGTTTGTTCGAAATTGAAAATCTCCTAAAGTTCTTTACCGATCGTTTAGATTTTTTTACACAACATTAAATTTCTATATGAGTGATTTTAACTTTTTTTAATCCCGTAGTTCCCACGGGAACAGGTATGTCATTCAACATACTATTAGGTAAATAACAAATCTTGATGGTGGTAGAGTCTTATGTCGAAGGCCCGCCTGCGGTGGCACCACCGGTACACCTATTTCTGCCGTAAAGCAACAGTGTGAGAACTGGTGTATTTCGGTTTGAAGGGTGTAGTTAGGCAGACGACACTGGACGGGAGGCATTCCAACATAGTC
>DWKW01002360.1:0-11143 GCA_018250115.1 Doberes anticus
CGTACAACCTCAGATAGGACTTCCGTCTTAGTTGAAGTTTGAAGTGGATGTCCATGGGCTGCAGTGACTACTTAACATCAGGTGGTTTGCATGCTCGTTTGCTATTCGGTTTGCTTAAAAAAAACTTATTCCTCAAGACTAACAGAGCCTGCACGTACTACCTAATATGCAACTTCGGTACATTTTGTGTCAATAACAACCAGAAATGAACAAAGAAACCGTCAAAATGTAAGCGCCGAGACGTTTAGTAGAATATTTATTGAAAATATGTACATACCATTGCATAAAAAAGTCGCATTTGTATAATGTTCTAAGGATAACATTTTTATCTATCGGTCCACGCCACCCATGGGAAATGTACGTAAAAGCTTCGCCCGCAAATGTGATGGAAATTTTAATGAAAACAATAGGAATAAGGGGTCTTTCCTTCCGCTCGTGTGAATTTAGGGTATTCCGCGAAATAATGTTTTTTAAAGTTTTTTTATACGTTTTCTAAATTAAAGGCTGATGAAAAAAAACTTTGATGGTTGTAGGACTCTACAACAATCAAAGTTTAACCATAACACTTTATGTCGAAGGCTCGTCTGCGGCGGCGCCACCGCTGCATCTTTTTCTATCGTAAAGCAGCAGTGCGAGAACTGCTGCGTTTCGGTTTGAAGGGTGCGGTTAGGCAGAAGACACCGGACAAAAGGTGTTCCAACTTAGTCCCCATGAGTAGCAACGCATCCAAATACGACCTCAGATGGGATTCCCGTCCTAATTGAGGTTTGATGTGGTTGTCCTTGGACTGCAGTGACCGCTTAGCATCAGGTGGCCTGCATGCTCGTTTGCTATTCTATTACCATTAATTTTTTTTAAAAGTAATTAATAATATATCAAACGAAATGTTCTCCTGAAGGTAATGAAAACAATGGACGCGTGGACGATAAAATTTATTAATGATGGTTATTAAAACCTAAGCCAGTTACGATTGAAAAATCTCTGTCATTTATTGAAAAATTAGGAGATCGAAATCAGAACGTTTGGTTATTTGAATCTGGAGCAAAGCATGCAGACCACCTGATATTAAATGGTCACCGCAACCCATGGGCATCCGCATCTAATATCAACTACGACCGAACTGCGTTGCTACCTGAGGACTAAATTGGAATGCCTCCTGTCCAGTGTATTCTATCTGTGAAGCCCCTTCAAACCAAAACATAACAACTCTCTGCTATTTTACGACAGAAAAGTTGCAGCGGTGGTGCCGCAGACGAGTCTTCGAATTAAAACTCTACCACCTGTAAATTACTCCCTCGGATCTTCTCATCCCTGAGACGATACCCGTTCCCAGTAGTGGGACAATAATGGTATGATGATGACATCAGACGACACTTTATATAAAAACGACAAAACCCAAGCCCTCCGCTCCCAAGCGGGAAGACATTAGTGAGATGTATCGCAAAAGATTTATTAATTCACCACACTCGAAAAGTAACGTAAAGGACAGTTTATTTTGAACGTTTCCCCCTGACTAATGCTAACGTATTCCGCACCTCTTAAATCAAATGAAACAGTTTAGGTTTATAAACCTTGCGGTACACTGAACAAAAGCAATATTGGACGATGTTGGGTCAGTACCGAGTGTCCTGTCCTTCAGACAGCGGGTCAACGATGTGAGAACTATTTATTTATTTGTGTTTTTATAGAAATTGAGCAATCCATCCAGAACCTTAACTTAACGTAAGGCACAGTGGCCAACATGGTCCTGGGTTCGAATCCGAGCGTGTCAGAAATTTGAGTGATGAATTTAAATTTTTGTTCATGTACTGGGCTTGCGTTCTTATTTCTGTGTATTTCCATGATATCTACGACACTCGGATTTCTAGTGTTGGGCTGAGTTCGCTCAAAAAGGCATTCAGATAACGCCAGCGTCGTAGCTGGGGAGTGGCCTCGAGGGCGGCTGCCATGGACGCAACATCTAGGAAGTTCACTCGTAAACCTCAATATACCATGGTCCCACTCTATGTGTGGAGTCCACGCTATGAGTGGTTTCCCACTCATAGCTCCACACTAGGCGTTAACCTGTGTCGTGGCTACCTTGGACACACAGAAACAAGCACACAAACACCCAGACCATATACAGAAATCTAAATTCATAGTTCGAATTTCTGCCCCACTGGGAATCGAACCCAAAGCCCTCCGAAACGTAGACCGCACGTTGACTACGGCGCCATACGGGTCGTCAAGTTTTGTTGGGAGCAAGATTCAAATCTTGCTCTGGGCGTTCGTTACCCAAGCTACGCCACTAGGTAATGTTTCTTCCCATTTAAATCCCAGCGAATTGTATACTAACATTGCCAATAAAAATACATACTTTGCTATCCCTTAGAAAATTCACTAAAGTTCAGCCGTCTGTTAATCATTTGTTTACTAATCGGCCACGTACATATCGCCCAAATTTCATAAGATACTATACGTAAGCTTTTGTTCCGTGACAGATTTATGGCCTTGTTTACATCGTCAATGTCGGCGAAATGATAAACAAGCTTAAGGAACAGACCGATATGAAACTTAGGCTAGCGACATACTGCAATTGCAAGCAACCATTCGCGATTACAAGTTAATTTAAAACTTCTGAGTTATTTCTGAGGCATGAAGGTAATTTAAGGTTTTTGACAGGAATCGATTTAGTTGGTCGACGAGGATTTCGTTGTATGAACCTAACGCCGGGTGCAGTCACATGTGGTAGATACATATAGCACAACATCTGGGTGGCGCAACGTCTAGGTATCGCAACGAATAGGGTACCGTAAAATGCAGCAACATTGCCTGCGATTTTGAACTTTGCCTAAATACAGAAACTGTAGGTTTCGTTAGGCAATGTTAAATATCGGAGGCAAAGTTGCAAAGTTTTCTGGTACGTCAAAAAAGTAGGACTAAGAAGATCGCAGTCGCATTTATTCATTAATTCTATCATTACTTACACGCATATAAACTCTTTGATTAAGTAATGATTTAACGTATTTAATGAATATGCACATTAAGATTTATTTTAAAATTTTCACATTCCTAATACCTATTTTTTAAATTCCCAAATACAGATTAGTTTTCAAAATTCCCCAAAAAAACTGAAAATCACCTTATCACATCTCTTTCTTATCCTACCAGCTTACACGCTATTCTCTCGCGCGTAGTCAAACAAGCGCACAGACATATGAGGCCTAGTATGCTGAGAAATTGAATAATGAATGAAGGGACAAAGCAATGAGACGAACGGATGAGTACGGTTCACAAAACATTGTGTTACAAAGGCACTTCTGTTTTATTTATGTCGACGTTGCTCTACTGTAAACACAAAAGTTAATGAAAAGCGCGTGAAATTTTTTTTTTTTACATTAATAAAAAACCAGCATGCACTTGGAGTTAAATGGTCGCTGCAGCCCGTGGAAATCTACGGACAACCTCAAATAGGACGGAAGTCCTATCTCAGGTATCGTCCACACAAATGCGTTGCTACTTTTCAGGACTAAGTTGGAATGCCTCCTGTCCCGGGGTATTCTGCTTAACCATACCCTTCGAACCGTTACACAGCAGTTCTCACATTGCTCACGGCAGAAATAGGTCGATGGTGGTACCGCCGCAGGAGAGCCTTTGACATAAGATAGAGTCTTACCAAAACTCCTAATAACTAAGTTGGAAATCCTCTTAATTAGTATGAGCTCCTATGTAGTATCTAATCTGCACACATTGCTGTTTTACGCCAAAAATAGTTGCAGCAATGATGCCCCGAAGGCGACCCATTAACGTAATGTTTGACCACCACCCAAAATACTTTTACTAACAATAAATAGTTTCAATAAGAATATTTCTACTGGTTTTTTTTGTGATGTTTATAGTAGAAGTGACCAAGTCGCGGTTCAGATACCGGCACTACCGTCGCACCTATTTCTGCCGTAAAACAGCAGTGTAAGAACTGCTTCGTTTCGGTTTGAAGGGTGTAGTTAGGCAGAAGACACTGGACAGGAGGCATACCAACTTAGTTCTTAGGAGTAGCAACGCATCCACATACAGCCTCAGACAGGACTTCCGTCCTAGTTGAGGTTGTCGATGTCCATGGCTGCAGTACCCACTTAACATCAGGCCTACATGCTCGTTTGCTAGTCTGTTAATAAGAAAAGGGGAAGCGTTACGAGTCACAATGACCAATGCTTTTCGTCGGCAGATATAGAGATAAAATGACGAAATATCAATTAGTTTAATTTAAAATCTCAATAAATGAAAGCCTTATCAAACCACAAACTCATCGAGCTCTACCAACGAGCAGCGTCACGAATCAGGATGACCAATACTTTTCACCGTCCGATACAGTGTCAAAAAGATGATAAATCAATAAGGAATTTTAACATATCCATAAATAAAAACTTATCAAATATAACAACTGATCGAGATGTACCAACGAGCAGCGTCACAACTTCTAGACCGATTAGCAGCCGATCTAAGCCTGAGCATTTTATATTTACAGCCAGAGTATATTTTAGTTGGAATTACCAATCCTTTTATACCGTTCGATACAGAGATAAAACGACAACGTAACACAGATAATCTGCATCCGTTATTCACAGTCCAATAGGTATACCGAAAGATACATTTTTTAGTCTAATGGTCAAGCAGCTCGACCCCACTAAGGTTCTCGGGGTTCAAATCCCGGCACGCACCTACATTTCTCGAAATATCGTCTATACGAAAATTTCGAAATTATTTGTGTATTATGAATTAATTGTCACTCGCTTTAATGGTGAAGGATAACATCTTGAGGAAACTTGCATGCATGACAGTTTTCCATAAAGTTCTCTAAAGGTACGTGAAGTTCGCCAATCCGCACTTGGCCAGCGTAGTGGACTAAGGCCTTAACTCTATCATATCTGAGAGAAGACCCGTGCCCTACAGTGGGACGATAATTGGTTGATGATGATACATTTTTTCGACCAGTAACCATTGAATTCCTTTAACATAGCTACATTTCGTGGCGCATTCTTTTTTAACGTTGCGTTCGGAAACCCCGATTTCCGATTCCAGCCCATTTGATGATTGAGTACAAAACTGATGTGTCTGGGTGAGCCCTACGTATCTAAACGCGGCAATTTTTCAAAGACATCTGGCGCACATAAGCTCGTACGTCTCGTGCTCGCGTGCGTCTCTGAGATAAATCATTTGAATGTACACGTTCACTGTATTTACTTTTTCTACTACGTTTACGGAATTATTTCTACTTACTACTACTACTATTTGATGGTTGTAGAGTCTTATATCCAAGGTTCAGGTGGGGCGGCACTACTGCCTATCTGACATTACTTCTGCCGTGAAGCAGCAGTATGGGAACTGCTGTGTTTTGGTTTGGAGGGTTTGGTTATGCGGATGACAATGGACTGGAGGCATTCTGACTTAGTACTCGCTAGTAGCAACGTAGTCACTGCAGCCCATGGATTTCCTCATGAATCCTCGAAGTCATATCTGAGGCCATACGTTCGTTTCGTCGCTAATATAAGGATTCAGTTGGAACGCCTCCTGTCCAGTGTTTTGTGCCTATCCACGTCCTTCAAATCGAATCACAGCACTGCTCACATTGCTGTTTTACGGCAGAAATAAGTGTATTGGTAGGGCTGCCGCCGGCTTTTATCACTCACGTGCAAGACACGACAAATATTGTTAAAAAATCCCAAGTACGCCAAAACGCCATTAGGCAAAATTAGATAATGACCATTTATTTGTTTCTTGCCTTAAAATATTTATATATCGTTTTGCTGAATGCAATAATTGTATATTTTTATTTATAGCTTAAATTATATATTTTATTATTAAGCGCCACGAACAATGGCGCCACCATAAGATTAGTTCGATGTTGCGTAATAATTATAATGTTACTTTATAGAGATTATTACTCTTTTAAGATTATGTAGATTCTAGATTGATTACAATGTAATGTTTGATAATTATCTTTTAAATATTAAGCATTTAATAGCGTAAAAATGATATTAAATGCATAACTTTCCGGAAGTGTGTGTGAATAATTTAACAGTATAAATAATTTAAGACTAAGTATATTAGTAATTGTAAATAATACATAATTAATGATAATAATATAATTAACAATTATAATAATAATGATTATATATCTAAATTAATAAATACCGCTTTACACTCATAGCCTCACAGTAGGATTCCCTGTGTCGTGGGTGCTGTTGCCCAGGACACACACAGAAACATGCAACAAAGCTAGGTATAGAGATCTAAATTTACCATCGAAGTTTCTGGCCCGCTGGGAATCGAACCCAGAACCCTCCGAACGTCATACCGGCATATTGACTCTTACGTCTCATCGAAGTGCATGAAGCAACGCGGTCACCATACATTGTAATCCTGCCATTAAGTAGACAACTTTGCAAGACGAAACGCTGCCCATTTTACAAGTAACAGTAAAAAAGTTAACAGTAACGGCTCATTAATCATCTACCTGATCTACGTAAAACTTTTTCGACCTTTTACCAATTTCCATTTCCAAATTCTACCAATTAATTCAACCAAAATCACAAACGTACCCAAAAAGAAGTTAAGTTATGCAGAGGTGTAATTCTACTTCATGATTTACATCAGAAAGACAGTCAGAAACGTATTTAATTTAGATAAGGGTGATTTACGATCCCCTATATAGCTACATTTTTATAATATCGCTTTGGTATAGTGTTCTGCGTTACGTTTGCTTATAATTGATGGTGGTAGAGTCTTGTGTCGAAGGTTCGCCTGCGGCGGCACCACGGCTGCACCTATTTCTGCCGTAAAGCTGCAGTGTGAGAACTGCTGTGTTTCGGTTTGAAGGGTGTGGATAGGCAGAAGAAACTGGTCAGGAGGCATTCCAACTTAGTCTTCAAGAGTAGCAACGCATCCACATACAACCTCAGATGTGGATGTCCATGGGCTGCAGTGACCACTTAACATCAGATACCCTGTATGCTCGTTTGCTATTCTATCGAAATTAATAAATATGTGGGGTTTTTTTTATTTCACTTACTGCCACCGCTGGCGAGCCCTCGACATAAGACTATTATATCACCATCCAATTTTGTAACGGTTAACTTTTTCGAAACAAAAAAAAGTAGCCTAACATAGATAACTTATCAACAGATAGTGCTAAAAATAATGATACATTACCCCAGGCTTTTCCAGACACACAGATACAGTGTTATAAAATTTAATATATTAATGCTCAGAAACATCATTATACGTATTCTTATTATTTACGAGCGAAGTAACGCGCGGAAAATCAGTCTAAAAAATGTGTATGTTCCTTCCAGATTTGATGGCCCGATTTCAGGATTTAGATCCGCAAAATCCAAATGTGAAGCAATAAACGTAAGGCGTAAAAATTGTATATATGACGAAAAATGTATAATTGTATGCTATTTGTAAATGTATAGTATTTTATTTTAGAACGGAGTAAAAGACTTTATCAAAGAAAATAATAGTCTTCTAGATAATACTGGTCGTAGATGTGCAGGAAAGACAATATATGTATATCATCCATCCATCATTGTCCCACGGCTGGGCACGGGTCTTCTCTCAGAGATGAGAGAGTTAAGGCCATAGTCCACCTGGCCAAATGCAGATTAGCAGACTTCAAATGGCTTTGAGATCTTTATGGAGAACTCTCAGGCATGCAGGTTTCCTCACGATATTTTCCTCCATTGTAAAAGCGAATGATAATTAATTCATAATACGCACATAATTTCGAAAATTTTGAATAGACAATACTTCGAGAAATCGAACTCCGTGCCGAGATTTGAACCTCGACCCAACATAGCGGGTTCGAGATGCTGAACCACTAGGCTATCACTCACTCAGGAGAGACAGTAAGAACTTCAATTCACACCGTGGCCCGTATCAGCCTTCAACTTGTCAGTTTTCGTGCTCGTTCTTACCGAGAACGAAAAAGATAGACAATATTTCGAGAAATCGAACTCCGTGCCGAGATTTGAACCTCGACCCAACATAGCGGGTTCGATATGCTGAACCACTAGGCTATCACTCACTCAGGACAAACAGTAAGAAGTACAATTCACACCGTGGCCCGTATCAGCCTTCAACTTGTCAGTTTTCGTGCTCGTTCTTACCGAGAACGAAAAAGAAGTTCGTGCCAACTCTATTCGTGTAACTCTATTCGTGCCGACTCTATGAGGTGAGTCGGACATTATGGTTCTTTAAAAAAGATCGCTGACCGAGTTTTTTGTTTTTAAATCGTTAACTCATTGATTTAGATTTATTTAATACCTCTGATTCTCCCTCTTCTCTCAAAAGTACCCTAACAAATAATTTCTTTGCACAATTAAAGTAATTTGTTTAAAGTAATATATTACTGTTACTTCTCTTAACTTGCAATATTATGTTTTCTGAGTTTTCATTATTACATTATAAATTTATTTATCTGTGAAAACTTGTAAATGGCCGTCATATGTTTTTAGTAGTTTAAGATTCCTCTGTACTATCTGTAAGTTTTCCAATGAAAATAAAATAAAATAAAACTCCCTTACGATTACAATGCTTGCGATGCCTCAAGATGGTCACTATTAGTATTTACCATCAGGTACTCTGTGAATTTTTTTTGTTTAAAAATCTTGCTACTAAAACTGACAAAATGTATTCCATAGCTACTAAAAGTTTCGGGATGTTGATAAAATCTTTCCAGCAACTGTCATTCAATATCGAAATTGGTAACTTGTTCCCTAAACTATTACGAGGGATATAAAAGAAACAGGTAAACAGGATAAGACGTCGTCAAGTTGGATAAATTCGTTCGGGTTCTAACGTAAATCCACCGAAGCGAAAAAATTGGATAAGTTTCAATAACTTGCTCTTACGAAAACTTTTTTCTTGTATTCATAATATAGTTTTTATAATTCCATTACGGCGGCTCTTGCATGGATTATAGGTTTTTTTTAAATAGCATAGCAAACGAGCATCCAGGCCACCTGATGTTAAGTGTTCACTGCAGCACATGGACATCCACATCAAACCTCAAATGTGATGAAAGTCCTATCTTGCGTTGTTACTCATGGGGACTAAGTTGGAATTCCTCTTGTCCGGTGTCTTCTGCCTAACCACACCCTTCACACCGAAACACAGCAGTTCTCACACTGCTCCTTTACGGCAGAAATAGGTGCAGCGGCGGTGCTGCCGCAGGCGAGCCTTCGACATAAGACTCTACCACCATCAAATAAGACCTCTACCATCATCAAAATGGTTTGCTTTATATTTCGCTTGGTAAGCGTCAGCAGATTCGTCCGATCCCTGCCTTCGATACAAGACTCTACCGTTACTTTAGTTTTTCATAAAAAAGAAAAATTCTACAGTATTCGTTTTGATAAATTCGCGAAAATCGTAACAGCAGTCGTAACATTATTATGTTGCTTGTAAATTGAATTTTTCAATACAAATGTAGTATTCTTTTAGTACGACCGAATACATTTTGGTACATTTTACATAGTTTGGTATAGTTTAGTGTTGTTCTACTGCCAAGACTATCCTACTTTCCAAGAGACTACATTTGTCAATTTCAATTAGACATCCTGAAATTAAAATATTTTTTTTTACACCATGACAATAGAGGCTATTTCTAACGTCTTTATTGTAACTTCTTTAAAAATAACATAAATATCAGTACTGGCGCTTGGTCGTCATTAGAAGTTACTTCTTTTATTATCATTTTTATTTAAGTGCGTAGGCTTGAGCATAAAGGGTCGAGCCACATCCACTGCAATAGGCCCTTTATGCCTACAGCCATGGGTAGAGCTCGCTGTCCAATTCTACAACCTTCAGGAAAGCTAGGGTTTTGTTGACAGCGAGGTTTCTGGCTTCACTTTCGAGTAGCTCGTGCTTCCGCAGATTAACGTTCCGTTTGCGCCAGAGCAGAATATGGATAGATTTTTCCTCCTCCGCCATACAATATCTGAAAATGTTTGGTCATGTGCTTACCAAGTCTGCAGTGGCCCGTCAGGGATATGGTTATCGCTCTGATATTCGTCCTGCTGGGCTTCAACATCTGTTCAGAATATTTCCGCTCGTAACCTTTTAACACTGCTCTTAGTAGCTTTAACGGCACATGAGGTGAACGCCTCTTCTACGCTTTGAGTTTTAAGTCGGCGGCAGATGGTACTTTTTATAATACCACCATACCATAATTTTTGGATGGTGGTAGAGTCTTATGTCAAAGACTCTACACCTATTTCTGCAGCAGCATGTAAAGCAGTGTGAGAACTGCTGTGTTTCGGTTTGAAGGGTGTGGTTAGGCTGCGGACACCGGACAAGAGGCATTACAACTTAGTCCTCATGAGTAGCTATGCATACACATACGACCTCAGTTAGGAGTTTCGTCCTAGTTGTGGTTTTATGTGGATGTCCATGGGCTGCAGTGACCACTATCATCAGGTGGCCTACATGCTCGTTTGCTATTCTTTAAAGATAAAAAAGAAATTAAAAAAAAACAAAAAGGTTCCACCTAGCGGTGATTCTCTTATGACCTGACAAAGATATTGTCGATATTTCGAAAATTCATTCTTACTGCTTTGGAATAAAGAACGTTTCTATTTGATTGTTCGCGCTAATCAATGATTGTCCCTCGAGTGATTCTCGTCTAAACATTTTTTTTTTTGTTAACGGCAAAAATTATGAGTTTGTTATTCAATGATATATACTCTCAGACTTTAAATAAATTACAAGGAATTACACAAAAACATACGTGTTCGATCAGATGTATGAAGATAGATGTACAATATTACTTAATGTACATGTAAATTTGGTTCTTCTTTGGACTGTTTATAAAAATTACATTAATTTTAATATAACTACTTTTACCAGTACCGTAGTTTTACGTACCATAATATTCGTACTGGAAGGATTACCAGTAGGGGAACGGTGAGTCTACGCATTATCTTCATACATTGACCTACAAGTTAATTTAGGACACGGTCTATTTTGTGCGCCAAATTTCATCATTTGGATTTCATCCGTTGAACATTTTACTCGTGTTTGTGCGACAAATATCGTAACATCCGAAGATCTTCACTGTCTTTCATATTTATATTTGTTATGATTAAGATTAGAATATCATTTT
>DWKW01002361.1:0-11141 GCA_018250115.1 Doberes anticus
AGAAATAGGTGTAGCGGTGGTGCCGCCGCAGGTGAGCCTTCGACATAAGACTCTACCACCATCCATGCACTCGTAATGTAATTGAAAATATTTCAATTTCATTACATTACATCTAATCGCTTTGACGCAACGTTCTCTATAGATCACAAGCTTGCCATTTCTTAAATTCGATCTATCTAACATTTCAAAATTTCATAACAAACGTTATGAAAGGTGATAGTTGTTTGACATGTAACATCTGCCCTTTACCTTTTTCCGCTTTACCGACAAATCGGTGTACGGGATTGTAAGCTATAAAAGCATTTGCTGTGTTTTGCTAATCACATAATACCCTAATGACACTATGCTCGTGACTGACGCGCTTCCTGAAGGGTTAAGAAGTAACAGACAGCGCAATTGGTTTAATGATAGTATTGGAATTGTACGTAGACAGTCGAGAACGAAATTAAATATAATACCATCCTCCATATTTGTGGCACACTAAATACAAAATACAAATACTTTCCACAAGGAACTTATTGAGTATTTAAAATAAAAAGATTTAATTATACAGGACAAAGAAATTGAACATAAAATTTATCACATATTTTGATGGTGGTAGAGTCCTAGGTTGAAGGCTCGTTTGCAGCAGCACCGCCGCTGGACCTATTTCTGCCTTAAAGCAGCAGTGTGAGAGCTGCTGTGTGTCGGTTAGAAGGGAGTAGTTCGGCAGAAGACACAGGACAGAAGGCACTAGAACGTCGTCGTCAAGAGTAACAACGCATCTACATACGAGCTCAGATAGGACTTACGTCCGAGTTGCGGTTTGATGTGGATGTCAACTATCAATTCACGACTCGTATGTCACTGAGGTTACCATACCGGTTCATTGCTACCTCTGAGTTAGTCGGAGCAACACTTCTTCATATATTTCTGCCGTAAACTAGCTGTGAGCGACAAACATATTACACTAATCAGAAAACAAAGAATAGACGTACAGACAGGACTTATGTCCTATTTGAGGTTTGATGTGGATGTCCATGGGCTGCAGTGATCACTTATCCTTAATTCGATATTGGTATAGTATTGTCGAAGGCTCGCCTGTGGGGGCACCACCGCTGCAGCTATTTCTAAAGCAGCAGTGTGAGAACTGCTGTGTTTCGGTTTGAAGGGTACGGCTAGGCAGAAGGCACGGGACAGGAGGCATTCCAACTTAGTCCTCAGGAGTCCACATACAACCTCAGATGTGGATGTCCATGGGCTACAGTGACCACTTAACATCAGGTGGCCTGTATGCTCGTTTGCTATTCTACCAAAAAAATTAAAAAAAAAAATTAGTGTTGTGCCGATTCCTGCTGTTATTCAGCATTCCTGTGTTTCCCTTTTCGCATCCACGTACAACCTCAGATATGATTTCGGACATATTTAAGGCAACGTCTACGAGCTGTAGTGACAACAAACACCTGGCTTACGTGCTCGTCTTGAAATCTTTTATAATAACAAAAAAAATATTCAATTTAAATATTGCCATAAGTTTAAACAAGATGGTACATAGAACAACGGAAACAACTTGATCTCTCTCTAAAATATGGCGTCATACATATGTATATTTGGGTAGCTAATTAAAATGGAGAAGTATTTCTTTGCTCATAATAATGTGGCGACAGTGTTGCCATATAAAATCTAGTATTTCAATAAACCTGTAATAACGGAAGCTAACCCAACAATGCGTTTATTGGATAGCAGCTGCGGGCGTGTGGGACGTGCATTTGATAAACTCATACCTACTAATCGCGACGAATTTGCATGCCTCGTAAATTGGCCAGGACATTATTAGCTGATCAAATCGCTTTGACGCGCCACGCTACGACGCGACGAACTATTGTGTAACTGGTTTTGTATATCTTTTGCCACAATATTGGCTACAATAGCTCTCACAATATATGTAATACCAAACCAAATAAATTTGGGTATCGTAGTTGAATACCTCAAGTACACAAATACAAATACATACTTAGTGCAAATATAAAGTTTGGGTTTTACAGAATGCTTAGTCGCAAAATACATTTTGAAAATGTGTAGGTACCAAGATATGTACCAAAATTGTACCAAGATATGTGAAATGGTCACAAAATAAGGATCTTTTGTTACTGCGAACCATCACCACACCGATTCATTAGGAATTGACCAAATCTTCACCTTTTGCTGGTACCCACCAGGCCCGATGTTAGTCGAGCGCGTTCCCGACTACCCCGGAGTTATCCGGGCATATCCGTAGGAAAACTATAATTGGAATAAAAAATAACAGTGTATTTATTTTGAATTTTTAATGTAGTGTTCAGTTGATACGAAGTTATTGTTATTAATGATTCTGCCGTTTAAAGTGGATAAAAATAAGATTTATGATGCATCTTAAAGAAAAAAGTGATTCGAAAGAAAGTTTTTCTCAAGGCTACCGACCATACATATCGGCAAGATTATTCCGCAGTCGATTAATTGGTCGACCAAAAGGGTTTGAATTGAAAGGCTTAAAAGGTTTGTAGAAAATTACCTTCAAGTACAACATCAGTACAAGGCAACATCAGAGTAATCAGTTTAGTATTTTCTACGATATATTGTTGTAGGACAGTATCCAAATGGAAAATGTCTTGTCTTCTGGCAAATATAAAATTATATTTTTTAAATTCCGGCATCAGGAGATATGTGCGTCGCCCACCAAACGATACATTAAATAACAAATACAAAAAAATGTAGTTTACCATCGTGGCGGAAATGTTGAAGTATGGGTTTATACAATATTAATCACTTCCAGTAATAAACTTCAAGTCCTCTTAATATCAAAAGCATATAGACAATCTACAATGATAATTTAAATGACGAATTTACAAGACCATTACTAAAATTTTACATGCTTTAGACAAATATTCCACTAACTATTACTATTAACTATATATATAGATATGTAGATATTCAAATTGGATTTATTGGGAAAACTATGTATTATGAAACAACTATATTTTACTTCTACCTGCATCCAGTAAATAAAGGAGTTTGATTTTTTTTGTTTAAATATATAATATATCACGAACATATGTTAATATGAAAATGTGTGAACATTTTATGGAATCAATGCCACGTGTTTGTAGAGTTTTAAACGATAGCCACGGCGTCCAAACCAAATTAATTATTTATTATTAAAATTCTTGTACCATTTAATTATAATAATTACTGCCTCGCAAACCTTTTTCAGATTTATAGTAAGTAGTAGTAAATTTACTTTATTATTTTATTCATATTAACAAGTATATGATATTTCCGAAACATAAAATAATGTATAATATGGTTACATTGTAGATAAAAAGATTGATGCCTGTAGAGTCTTCTGTCGAAGGCTCACCTGTGGCGCACCCAATGCTACATCTATTTCTGTCGTAAAGAAGCAGTGTGGGCGCTGCTGTATTTTTGTTTGATAGGTGTGGTTTCATGGAATAGACAAGATGCATTCTAACTTAGACCTCCGGAGTGCGCATCCACGTACGACCTCAAATAGAACTTCGGAGATATTTTGAGGTTGGATGCTGATGACCATGGGCTGTAGTGACCATTTAATGTCAGATAGCCTGCATGCTCGTTTGCTACTCTTTTACAATAAAAAATAAATAAAAGCTCCGTAGGTGAAAGCCCTCTTTTTGTACATAATACATGAATTATCAAGTTAATTTGTACTATAATAAAAATTATAGGCACTCGATGCTTCTAATTATGCGTCCACCACTGTATTTATTGGTTTATTCGTACGAATAAAATAAGGGTTTCCATGAATTTTACTACTCTCTGAATCATTTCCTCAGCATTTCTTTCGCTAATACAATTTGGTGTAATACAATGAGCGAATATTAATAAAACGGTAAACGGGAAAAAATTGATGGTTTGTCGTGATACAAAGGCGAGATAAACACTTGGATGACCATTCCTCTTATTTATTGTGAACGTTACCAGTACAATAATGCTGGCTTTACGACGTAATTAAGTTTTACGTAGTTCAATAGTATTGATTACTATTAACATCTTTTATTACATTGCTTCAAAGGAATGTCGAATGTTGCTTGGATTGGGGTCTTTCGTATCAAAGGGTAATTTATAATCTGTATGAGCACTTAACTTCGTTTGTGCTGAAGTCTCGCTGTGACGATGTTCTTGTATTTTTATTGTATTTAAAAGGATAGATGTGCCAAACGGGCGAAAAATCGCCTTTTGTTTTGATAAACTAAATCTTCTAAAATATACCCACAATCTCTATGGAGGAGAAAACGAGGCTTGAGGTGAATAGGATTTCTGCCAACTAAAACTCTCTTTGTGGCCACTCAACGCATGTAGGGAGACTCTGAGATCTTCAATTGAACGCCATCGCTGCCCTTGCGATTTGCTTGTCCCGCAGGAATCTTTGTCCCTATCTGGTCTTGTTAGGCTACGCAGCTTGCCGCCACAACAAACTAATTTGGCATTAGTCTTATGCTTCTAACTAGTTGACAAGTCAATATGGAATCGAGCGGTGACTAGGTTGCATTACGAGAGGTTCCACAACTGACTTGCACCCCTATGACCCTAGGACCAGCTATACCATAGGAGAGTTAAGCATCTCGACCCGGCTACGTTGGG
Source organism: Doberes anticus (assembly GCA_018250115.1). NCBI lineage: Eukaryota > Metazoa > Arthropoda > Insecta > Lepidoptera > Hesperiidae > Doberes > Doberes anticus. The sequence goes on from DWKW01002361.1 coordinate 4,639, forward strand.
TCGAGGTTCAAATCTCGGCAGCCACCTCTATTTCTCGAAATACTGTCTATTCTAAGTTTTCGAAATTATGTGCGTATTATGAATTAATTATCACTCGCCTCAAAGTTTTGAAAGAAAACATTTTGGGGAAACCTGAACGCCTGAGAGTTCTGCATAATGTTCTCGAAGGCATGTGAAGTACGCCAATCCGCACTTGGTCAGCGTGGTGGACTATGGCCTCTTATCTCTGAACAAAAACCCGTGCCCAGCAGTGGGACAATAATGAGTTGATGATCAGACTAACATGGGCCTGTAATAGTTCATTGTAATATTACGGTAAGTAAGGAAAGATTGATGATTCGCTTATCGTGATGAACATTCGGTTATACAAATTGATATCAGTCGTTCGTCTTATTTATCCTGTGCTACGAGCGTTCAATTAGTTACCATTACGACGCACGCTAATATTATATCATTGAGGTTGAATATTTTATTATAAGAATTATTACATATTATATTAATGTATTCAAGGAATGAAAGATCGGTGAGGTTGGGTTTGTTTTTTTTTTGTTATTCTAAATAGTGGAGTTATAATTTAATTTTTATTGAAATATACTCCGAAATTAGACCTGAAAGATGAAATGAAAGATGCATTCCACTGGCCGTAATATAATGAAGACTTTTAGACAGAAAAAAATGTTTTTCTCCGAGTTTACTCCGTCGTCGTAAAAATGAGGCATAAAGTTAATGTACATCTGTGAAATCAAAGAGCTATAGAGTTATTTTTTTCCTACTGAATGAGAGTAACAGAGGCGAACAGCGCCATAAAGTGGACCCTAAGGATGACATATTACGAGTTTTAGTTTTATGGGCTTTTGGTACCATACACGAGTGTATACGTAACGTTAAATTAGTAAATCGTGATGTTTAACAAAATGCATTATACATATATCACCAACCCACTATTCTCCCACTGCTGGGCTCGTGTCTTTTCTGAGAGGTGAGAGAGTTTAGGCCATAGTCCACCACGCTGGCTAAATGCGGATTGGCGGATTTGACATGCCTTTGAGAACGTTATGGAGAACACTCAGACGTGCAGGTTTCCTCACGATGTTTTCCTTCACTATTAAAGCGAGTGATAATTAATTTATAAAACGCACATAATTTGGGAAATTTATAAAACTTCGATAATATTTCGAGAAATAGAGGTGCGTGCCGGGATTTGAACCTCAACCTATAGCGGGTTCAAGATCCTTAACCACTAGGCTATTACTCACTCATGCTTACTTTTTGTAATAATATAGGTGCACTACACTGTCCTTATACCACGTATGAACAGTTATAACAAGATTATTCTTTTTTACAATTTTGAGACATAATAAATTTAATAGTAATTTTAAATTTTCTTGTTTGTTATCTTAATATTGGGTTCCATTTTTAAGAAATGAGCACAAATAATACCTATTTGTTTAAAAAAATAAGAAGTCCTTTGACGTTTTGTTAACGTGTTTTCCTGAATAAGCCCTTCATGAGATACCCTATAAAGCTTTTAGGAATCTCTAAGAGTGATTAATCCTTAAGAATAATCAAGATGCTTTTTGTTCATTTCGCAGCTAATCTGACAGTATCCGCTGTAAGTATTTTCAAGCTCTAAGCACATTACGGATAAAGCGGTCTTTAGACTGATAAATACGTAGTATCTGAATGTTTTCAAATTCGTTCGCTTTGACTATAGCCATGTAGATGCTTAATTGTAAATCTACTAAATAATCCCCGAATCGTTTTCCTAACAGTATAGGTATACTTTTATGTATAGGTATACTTTATCGTTTACTGAGTACTAAAATTTCCCGAAACATATGAAATACTTTAAGTTAATTTACACCTCAACATCAAAAGTTCCTTAGAAAAATATATTTCTATTGTTTAATTTCGAAAAATGTATATTTATACACAAATTTAGGAAACGCCTATAAAGTAAAAGAGAAATGTTAAAATTTGTTGTGTTTTGACCGTTTCGTGTTTATGACATTTTTCTAATTTCTGTACAAAAATTCATACAATGTTACATAAATATACAATGTCTTACATAAATTAGTTATCATCATCATAATCTATTGTTGCCGTACTGCTAGGCACGGGTATTCTCTCTGGATGAGAGGGTTTAGGCACCATGTACACCACGCTGGCCAAGTGCAGATTCTTCACACGCCTTTTTGAGAATTATGGAGATCTTTCAGGCATACACGGTTCCGCACGATGTTTTCCTTCACGAATAAAGTAAATGCTTATTAATTGAAATGCTATTTAAATTGAGAGGGATTTGAACCCCGACTAACCGAAACGTGAGTTCGAGAGTCTTAACCACTAGACTATCACTCATTTACACAAATTTGTAAGTAAATATACTTCCACTTAAAACTACATTGAATTTTACAGTGTTTATAGAATAAAATATAACGTAGGTTATGATAAGCAATAGAAGTCACTGCTTATGTAATTTTTCACTAAAATGTGGTAACGAAGTCACGGGCATTAATCTAGTTTTTAATAGAGTTAAGAATGATTCATATGAAATTTGAGAGTCAAATCCTTAACTATAAAAAAAATATCCTAACGTAAATAAAATAAAATACAGGAAAGCATAAACTTCCAAATGATTAATCGACGATTGCTTAATCATTGGAAAGTTAACAAATTGTCCAACAAACTCAGTTATCCAATAGAGATAATAAACTTCTGCATTTGTTTTGTAATTTTATCTCCAACTAGACTACTGCCAGCGACCGTGTCGCCGCATTAGGGTGAAACCTATTTAAATACACCTTCCGCGTATTTGAAGGCACATTTTTTTTTGATTGAATAAAAATCGAGCATGCAGGCCACTTGAATTTAAGTGGTCACTGCAGTATCCATAGACATTAACATCAAACCTCCACTAGGACGGAACTCCTATCTGAGACTCTATGTGGATGCCTTGCTATTCTTGAAGACTACATCGGAATGCCTCCTGTGTATCTTCTGTCTAACTACACCCTTCGAACCGAAACACAGCTGTTCTCACACTACTGTTTTACGGAAGAAATAGGTACAGGGGTGGTGCCGCCGCAGGCGAGCCTTCGGCATAAGACTCTACTACCATCATACGTTCTACGCAGAAACCAAAGCTGCAGCTTTCTGATTTTATTGTACCGACCGTCTAGCCACGTGCATTTAAACTTACATAAACGAGCGAAAGTCCCATTAAAATTAATTCAGCAGTTTTTGCGTGTTTAGCCAACAATTATACAAACAATAAAAAGTCGATACCAGTTGGATTTTCATAATTATTTTTCATCCTACAGAATTGTCCACTAACATTTCACAATAGAATGAACTAGAATTGTCTCGCGACATCGGCTCCACATAATATGATTAATCGAAACAGCTTTTAAGAAATGTGATATTATAACGATAACTTTATAAGAGCTTAAGGTGATCAATATATGATCAACGTTTATGAGTGATCGAAAGAACTCTATAATGATCATCAAAATATTGGCTCACGAAAACAAAATCCAATAACCCATTTATTGGTCTAAGTGAACATGAATAATTCATCGGAATGTCCGAGAAAATATTTTTATATTTCTACATTTTTGTTAGATCTATATTTTTGATGACTATTACAATCCTAATAAAAAAATATTAAATGTAAGTTTATGTTTTAGACACGAGTATGTTCAAAAAAATATAGACTTGCAACTATCGTATGTCTATGGTTCTAGTAAAACGATTTTAACCTATTTTGGAATTTTCCTAAATCTGACAACTCACCATATCAAAGATTGATTGATTGATTCAACCAAAAGTCAATAAAATCATTAAAGGAAAAAAAAAACAGACAAGCAAAAATTTTTGTTTTAATTTATATATTTAATGACCGGCTGGCCGGACTTTCAAAAATATATTTAGTGTAGGTTATCAACGATTTTTAAAAGTATTGACATGCTAATCGAAAGTCAGTATACGTGTTTTGATAGCGAATGGCCGAAACCAAATATCAATACAGCGTACCATCAGTTTCAGTAAGATTACCACGTACAACACATTAATATTGCAAACCGCTTTTGCCCAAACTTTGGATTAAACTGAATACATCACAAACAGATATCCGTGTATTCGTGTTTTGTTATAACTTGCTCCATGATCTACGAGTACATGCACAATTTTATAGCAAAGTTTTGCTATAGCTTCTGGTAGTTCCGTATGAAATTGGCTGCAACATATAAGTCTACTGCTGTTACTTGGAATCGTTGTTTATCGCCACAACTAGAAGAGTTCTGAAGTATACTTCACCTCTCTCCTTCAGTACGAATGTAGGTAGATAAGATTTAGCAGAAAACTTCTCGGTTGAAAGTTTTTAAACCCTCTCAACGCCACTGAAAAAGGATTTTATTTATTTATTTACCCTTCATTGATTTTACAATAGGCGAACTGAATGCATAGTGGCATTCTCTGCCAGTCGACCTTTGAAGACGGTGAAAGTTTGCGGTCGGCGTCATGAACAAGACAAAAAGATATTTTGAGAACAATCAACATTTTATGATATTTACCAAACAATAGCACTTTTGATTTACTTCAATAGTTGTGTCGCGGAGACTTAAAACATCCACATGTAGCCCAATGATGCACTTCATGACTGATGGAGTCCAAACCTCACTGCGGATGTCCTTTGACGGATTTCATTACGAGGTGAATAGCGCATTTGATTGCCACTTTACTTCACATATTAAACTGTAAAATAAAGACTGACGCTACTGTAATTTTACGCTACCGTAAATTTATAGATACTATGTATATTACATACAGTCTATATACACATACGATTTATTTATTTAACATATTTTGTACACGGTTAAGGATGATCAGAAACAAAAATTATAATATCAGTACAAAGGTACTGCTTACATCAAAATGAAATTTCATTCAGCAGTCCTAGGAAAGAAAGTGTTATTATATACATATACATCTACCTATCTATTTATATATAAAGAAATTGTGTTCGATATTATAGCCTACAGCATATAGGCAGAACCATTCTCTTGATCTCTGTCAATATCTATAGTACCAATCATTTAATATCGTTCTATTTTCTCCCACGGTAGACGGCGCATTGTTCCTGTGCACAGTCACTAGAAAGATTCCTACAAAATATAATCTACCTGCACAGCAGCATTTCATTTTCACTGAAAGTAGAAATTCCCATAACTCGACAAGCACATTTAATTAAAAACTTGGTTCAATTGAATTACAAAACGTCTTTGACTTTCGTCTAAAACGAAATTCGTAAATTTCTTTTGTCGATGGTTGAAACTGCCATTTCCGCACCGCACCACTTTTGCTTTTGAACGATTTTTTCGTCGTCTCTTCAGTAGAAAGCTTCAATTCATTATAGTCCAGAATTTAAAAACCGTTGTGAATAATTAGGTTCTTTACTTAATTTGATGCGGTCAATGTTAGCTTTTTCTTTGTATCCACAAATAAGGGGTTCGTTGCTTTATCCTCGTTTAGGTCAATAATTATTTATTCAGCTTTCATTAGGTAATTAGACAGGCAATTCTGGCAGACTTCTTGAAAGCTGTGCAAATTGATACACGTTAGCAGGAAACATTTCCAATATTGCCTGTCTACCTTTATTGAAACCGGTGGCTTAAGTAATTATTGTCTACTAATGTTATCTAAATTAGTATTCTGGCTTTTTATACGTCACAGATATATTACTATGGTTTGTTCAGATTTAAAATAATAACAATATTAGTGACTGGTGCGTTCAGAAGCGATTCTATTGAAATAAAATTAAGCATATATTTAGGAGACAAAAAAGTGGACCGAAGACGAGGGATTAATTAGAGAAAATTAGAGAAACTAAACTCGGTACCGGACGATTAATGTTAGTGCACGGCCGAGATTCGCCACGGAGCCCGACTAAACTTTGTCGCCTTGAAAGGTTTGATTTATTCACAATTAAATTGCATGGGTTACAATTGATAATCAACATTCTTGTTAGATAATGTTGTACGAACTCATTGCTTGTTCTTATCCATCAAAATAGTAAAGTAAAGATAAAAGCCTTAATTAAATTATAGTGGTAAGCGGTAAGGAGGCAGTAGTCAGTGACAGATAACTGAATAAACAGAAGTTCATATAGTTTAGAAATTTCTAACATTGCAGTTATATCAAAATAGCGGTGGTAAGTTCGGTCTCAAACCGAAGGCACGTCAGCGGCGGCACCGCCGCAACGACTATTTTTCCGTAAAGCACCAGAGTGAGTATTGCTGTGTATCGGTTTGAAGGGTTTGATTAGGCACAATACATTGGTCAGGCGGCATCACAACTTAGACCTGAAGAGTAGCAATCCATTCGCGACCTTAAATAGAACTTCAGATCTATTTGATGTTAGACACGGACGTCCATGGGCTGCAGTGACCACTTAACCTTAGGTGATCTGAATGCTCGTTTTCTATTCCGTTCGAATAAATAAT
>DWKW01002362.1:0-11140 GCA_018250115.1 Doberes anticus
TTAAATTTCTGCCCCGCTGGGAATCGAACCCAGGACCCTCCGAACGGCAGACCGCGCGTTGACCACGGCGCCATACGAGTCGTCTAGTTCAGGAAAGAGTGACATGTGACCTTCAGAAATCTACATATTATAAGGCTATCTATTGACAACAACCACCAACACGTAAAGCAAATGAAGCGTGAAATAATCATTGTCGAATTTGTCCAAAAAAAAGTTATGACTTCACCATACAAAACGCTTTTACCAATTAAATTTTTTATTTTATTTCATTTATTTGGTAGAATTTCCTACTTTCGTATATGATGAGATGATATGATTCTTTCGCCGGCTACTTACCTTCTAGCAACGATTACAATATTAAAAGGCACTGGCACACTAAAAGCCGAACCTTATCTTAGTAGATCAACAATCAGACACAGGCTAGCTGCAGGTCTTGGCAGTCATGACCATCATTCTCTTTATATTAAAGGAGTTGCAAACAAGCATGCAAATCTCCTGTCATGTTGTCACTGCAACCGATGGAGAAACAAAAAATTAAAAACAATGCTTCACACTAGGATTTAATGTGTCATGGGTGCCATGGTCTCACGTAGAGAGTAAACTCTCCAGATACCAGGTACCAATACCAGAAATTCAAATTCATTATCATCTCCACTGAGAATTGAACCCAGAACCCTCTGAATGCTAGATCAACATGTTGCCATATGGGTGGTATCCACATCACATTTCTTCTTTGCAATATCTCTTTCCATACACACTTCTTTATTACACTAAATTCCTTCTTTCATTCCTTTGTGACGATGCTGAGTGACAATCCCATCTTCATAATTTTTCCCCAACATCCAGCATTTGGTTTTCTTATATTGATTGCCAGCAATAGTTTAAAGAGCACCTACTTCATCATCTGATTGATATCTTTGTCTGTACCTACTCGGGTCAACCACTCCTAAAACAAAACAATTTGTTGCATGATTCTCAACATATTGAGTTTTAAGTCCAAGCATTCTGTTGTCAGAAGACACAGTGACTGACTATCCACTATAGGTAGAACAGTTCTGAAGTTGTGGGATCTTATTGAAATTGAAATAGTGAATGCATTGATGTCTTTTGTCACTGATATCTATTGGCATAAGTTTACTGGCAGTTTGCATTCTATTTGTAATTTCAAATTACAAATATGAGGTGAGGTTAGGCAGACTATGCAGTGTAGTAGGCTATCCAGTATATCTAGAGTCAGGATCAGAAACATATCCATGTACAACCTCAGAAAGAATTTCAGTTCCATGTCAGATTAGATGTGGATGCTCATGGGCTGTAGTGGCCACTTAATTTAATATATTGTTGCAGTATATTTTGAATTGTTTAAACAAATAAAAAGAATTCTTATCCAGAAAATTTACTCACAATTTTAATTGCATATTAAAACATTGTTTTGTTACATTGTCTTCATAAAATTATTAGATTTATATATTTGAATTTCGGTCAACAAAAAGCTGTTTTGCCAAGAATGCAAATAATATGTAATATATATAAATTGCAGATTTTTTTAAAGCACATTCTCATCTTATTATATTCTGCTTTTAACTTGATAAAACAATTGTAAATACTCAGATTACAACAGACTAGAAATTCTTAAAATTAATGTTATTGTATAAAAAAAAAATCCTAAGAAAAACCTCAATGGCAGTTTTTCTTTGACCCTGCAATATTAATCGATTTATTTTTATTGGGTGTGCTGGCATTACGGAAGCTCACATAAAAAAAAACATTTTGCAATGAACATACAATACTCTTTTTATTAATTGTGAAAAAACTTCTACAGCAATTAATCAAGCAAGGTTATTTCTAGCAACCCCACAAGTATTACTGCAATGTTTTAAACATTGTTTTGATGCTGGTAACAAAGTACAAATAATTGTTTACTTGTGATTTATTGTTTTATACTAAGAATGAAATACTTGATTTCATCATACACAGCAAAATGCAAGGCTGTCACAAGCACAGCTTTCAGCATACTAGTTTTATAGCCTTTGTACAAAGCTAGCAATCCCTCCTCAGATATAGTTAACCTAATACAATGTAAAGAACCACTACAATACATCTGTTTACCAAAACCAGAACGATGTTGCTGAAAACCTTGAATTTGTAACCTTTTCTTCACAACATCAAATGGATATATCACAGTCTTTGAAACAAAGCCAGCAAGAGATCCAGCCAATAAGTTTCCAAGCAAAGAAGATTCTTTTGTAACATTCATACTATAACGTTGGAAAAAATGTATCCTGTTCAAAATATTTTCAGTGAATAGTTTGTATATGGCAAACTGTATGCCTGCCTGAGGGGCGATTTGGGCTATGGTGGGAGTAAGACCTTTGAATAACGAATGGGGTCCCTCATTCTTAACCATCACAGACCAAGCATTGACAAAGCCTTTATAAACCTTATTAGTTTTTTGCTCTGCTGTTAGTCTCGTTCGTACTGTATCGAAAGGAAACGACGCGACCGTAGCGATCGCGGCTGCTATTGCTCCATTGCAAACGTTGAGAGAATGCTTGTGGGTTAAATAAAATTGTGGGTCTGCTGTTTGACATACTTGCGATAATTTTTCGAACGCCGAAAACTGTATAAGTCCGTAAGATATGGATAGTAGTTGTGCTGGTACATGACCACTCCAGAGGGCATGAACTCCCTCCTCCTTGATTATTGAAGAAAGTGCTTGCAGTATCGAGCTGTATTTCGAGCCGTTACGTATGGGTTCGAGTTGTAACTGAAAACGGATCTTGAGTACGTCAAGCGGCTGAGTTAGCGCTCGCGTCACCGCTCCAGCAACTCCTCCAGCAAAGCCACTCTCAAGAACAGACACTTTTGATTCAGTATTTTCTAACCTCATCTCTACAGCAAATGTAGGCAGTCATTATTTAAGTCAATTGCCAGAAGTTACGTATATCACAAAGTTAAGAATACGCAACCTTTTACCTTTGGCTGACCGAGTTATGTAAATTGGGATGGATATAATTAGTTTAGTACCTATTAGTACTACACACGTCTGTACCCTAGTTATGTTTATATTATCATTTTACTCTTTAATCTGTAGTATAGATATTGAATTAACGATTGATTAATTAATTTGACATGGATTAGGTATTACTAGTCTATGGATTAAACCGAGTAAGATATCATCAGATAGATGTGAATTGTGACAGCCCTCAGACGGTAGGTAGTGGTAGTTTCTGTCGGTATCAGTCTATCGGTAAATCTGTCATTTGGAGACGGATCTGACATGCATTTACAAATAGAATCATTTTGAGTTGCTAGTGTTGAAAATTACATTGATAAAGATCTTCAAATTTCTTTTGATTCGAAAATTTATAAACCTCGACTGAAGGCTCATTTTATCTCCTTATATTTTTAGGTTATTACTTAATTCTTAACCAGCGGTCACCTTTATTAAAAGTTTGCGGAGAAACTATGTTTGTATTACAATATCGTATTTATACCTAGTAATTTTGTTTGAGCATGCATTAGACTTAAGAAAGGACTTAGAATTGTTTATCTTTAAAGTAACGGTAAGGAGTTTCCGATTTAGAAGAAATTACAAGAAAGTGAAAGTTTTTTAAATGTTTTGATAGAATAGAAAACGAGTACACAGGCCACCTGATTTTAAGTGGTCACTACAGCCCATGGACATCCACGTCTGAGGTTGTATATAGATGCGTTGCTACTCCTGAGATCTAAGTTTGAATGACTCCTGTCCAGTGTCTTGCCTAACTGCATCCTTCTCACCGAAACACAGCAGTTCTCATACTGTTGCTTTACGACAAAAATAGAAGCTACGATGGTGCCGCCGCCGCAAGCGAGCCATGGACACAAAACTCTACCACTATCAAAAGTATGAGCGTACGACAAAAATGTGATTGTAAAATGGAGGACAAAAATATTATTGTGGGTTGTAATTTCTGTTACAACTGTTATAAAATCCTGTTTCTGCAAGTTGTGGTTGACTGGTAGTATTAGTCTATGCTATAGACTCTATGGTATATTAGTATTAGTTATCCTTATGGCAGTAAAATGGGAATTGGAAGATTGGATGAATGTCTAATGTCTTTGAAGATGAAGGTATTGAAATCGGAAATGAGGTTGATTTTTTTAGTAAGATGGCTGTATTGTTTGTTGGGTTAAAAAAATCCTAAATGGTATAGGATAGCGGATGAAAAAAACAAACCTTGGGAAATCAGAGCATTGAGTGCAAAATGGAGGCATCTGGATGGACCTTACGTAAGACACATAATTTTTTCATTCTTCCGTAAACTTAACTTCAACGTCTTGTCATCCACGCAACAAGATTCAAAATTACCTACCTATTTGTTAAAATTGTCTCGTGTAACGACGCCTATATACTGGAATCCAAAGCTATTAATGAAACTGTTTAGGAATACTATGTCAACCAAATGTCATATGTACAAAACTAAATAAACGTAATCGTATCGAAAACAAAATAATTCAAAAAATACTAAATTGAATCGAAATAAAGATAATTTTTATTCTGTAATTAAAATGTCTTCTTCTTCAACTTTGGAAAATCTTGAGACCCAACTCGAAATGTTTATTGAGAATGTACGACAAATTCGTATAATTGTTAGTGATTTTCAGCCACAGGGACAGAGCGTGTTGAACCAGAAAATGTAAGTAAATGGCACTAAAAGAGCTCTTCTTTAAATCACATTGCTAAATTCTTCCTACTGAGATTGTGAGTGTTTATACATTGTAATTATTTTCTGGATGACGATGACTTACCATTAGTTGCCATTACTGGCTATTTGTTACCTTCAATTTAAAATATGTATATTGTAAGTAAATAAAGTATGGTAAGTATCGTAAGTAAAGTAAAAAAGTACTGCAAATTCTAATAACAGAATGAAACTAGAATAGTTAGGTGTCTGATAGAAAGGAATCATCACTTGATTTAACTGTGTAGGAAAGAATTGTGAGGAAACCTGCATTCCTGAGAGCACTCAAAGTTATGTAAAAGATGCCAATCCTGCACTTGGCCTATATAGAGTAATAATATTACCTAACCCTTTAAGAGTAGGCCAGTGGGGTACTTTAGTACAATGGGGAGCCAACACCAGGGACAGCAGACTGTGGGAAGTGGCCTGTGCAAGAGCACTTTCCATCATCATCATCATCATCAACCTATTACTGTCCCACTTCTGGGCATCTTTTTAGAGAAGAGTAAGTTTAAGTCATTGTCCACTTAGCTGGTCAGGTGCAGATTGACAAACTTCAAATACCTTTGAGAACATTATGGGGAACTCTCAAGCGTTCAGTTTCATCTTCACTGTCCAAGATTCTTTCACAGTTAAATCAAATTGCTGGTAGTAGATAGTATTTATTAAATATTGTTTATTCTTTTGTAAGGCCTTTTTACAATAGTAAAAGTTTACTTGTTTATGGGACAGCAAACATATGTCCATGAAGCCAACAGTGATAGTGTTTTTTTTTGTATATAACAGTAAAAAAAATTAATTTCTGTTATATTGTTATTATATTTTCTACTCAAGTTATCTGGTACAGATTGCTTGAGTGATAAGACAGTTTTTTGTATATGTCTCTCTGTCTATTAAATCTGTATTCTTTTTCATATAATTTTAGTGTATAATAAAGAAAAATTGTATTGTATTTCTTATAAATATCTATCATGTTTATATACATATATCTCTATGGATGTATTACATACTTTATATGCAGATAAAAGGTATGTATGTGATTCCCTTGTATCCCCTTAGTTTAAGTGTTACATTAAGTTAAAATAAATAAATCCAATGACAACATTCTCAATATTTCAATTTGTTTATGTTTCCAGTCAGTCACTTGTCACTGGGCTGCAAGAAGTGGACAAGCTGAAATCTGAACTTCAAGATATCCACGTTCCTACTGAAGTGTTTGAGTAAGTTTACATAAAGCATGATGCAAAAATTAAATAAGATCCTTTCATCTATCTATTAAATCTCAAACAATGTGTACCTATCCTGAAAACGTGATTCTTTAAAAAAATTGGTAGGTCATGCCAATAGTTTTCTTGCATTCAAAAAGGATGGATTTAGATTGACTGCAATATTCAGTTATTTTTAGTCATCTGAGTTTTTTTTAAGTTGATAAGGCATACTACTATTACTAACTTCAATTCTACTACAATTCAGCAACTTCAAGGGCAATATATAGCATAGCAATTTTTTGCAGTGAGCTCTTTGCAAAGAATCACCCTTTTAGTCAAAACTAGTAATTTTTTTAATCCCGCAAGATAATTATTTTCTTTTGTCCCCTTCTATTAAAAAAAAATCTAAATCCAGTAGCGTTGACAACATGAATAATTAATTAAATGGTATTATAGAAGATCTTTTATATTTCTAGCTATATAGACCAAGGTCGGAATCCCCAGTTGTACACTAAAGATTGCATAGACAAGGCTCTAGCTAAAAATGAGGAGGTAAAGGGAAAAATTGACTCGTACAAGAGATTCAAGAGTCATCTTCTGTCAGAGCTATCAAAAACGTTCCCTAATGAAATTGCCAAGTACAAAGCCATGAGGGGTGGTGAATGAACTTCATTAATTGATTAGAAATGGTGTAATTATGTATCTCTAATTTAAATGTTTAAAAATGGTTTGTATTAAGATAATTTCAAAAACTAGATTTAAGTTTTGTATTGTAGATAAATTTAATAAAAACATGTTACTGAACTAGCTCATGTCTTTTTTTTAAATGGGGTATCATATATTTGCTGCTATAATTATAGTTTTTTAAATACATATATGTACTATGGGCAGTAAAGTATGTTATTGTTAGACATTTATATAGATGTAGATTTAAAAAAAAATAATAATATTAACTACCTGTTAAATAGTTTAATATTAATAATAAATAAAGCAGTGAAACCAACATGGAAATTAATAATTAATATTTTATTAAGCATTTTTGAAAAAACAGTAAATAAAACACGGAGAAAAATAAGAAATAAAGCACAATAAGAAATGAAATGATCTTTGACAGAATATAAAAACGTAGAATGTTTACACTTTTCATACAAAAGTGGACTCTATTTGTGAAATTTTAAAATTGAAAATTAGAATAAAATTAAGGATAGCAAAATAAATTTAGGCAGAAAACCAGATTTGCCCTTGATCATTAACTATTATAAATTTAATAAAAAAATATTGATGGTCTAATTAAAATCGACTTGTTAACATTAAATATCACTAAGTCTTTACTATAAAATAAAATGTTAATTCATTCAAATATTGCTGGGCATGTTTGAATTACAAAACATTTGTAAATAAATAATAACTCATTTTACATTAAGTTAAAATAAGGCAGGTACAGTCGTTGCATGCAATAATAATAAAATGTTAAACACAATAAATTTAAATAAATAAAAATTTTGTAACGTAATCGCCTGTTTTTTATTTCGAGTAAATATTTTTTATTTTATGATTGCTGTGCCTTATACTTTCAATCAAAGAACGTGGTGTACATCTATTCTATACTCCTGATACAATCTCAGTCTCAACAGGCACAAGTTTATCTTCGCCGCTTTCATCCATTATTTCGTGGGGGTTGAGTATTTCAATGGTTTCAGCATCGCTATCATATAGAATTTGTGTTGACTCATCGTTTATCGTAGTTTGTACATAGGTTGAGATGTTCCACATTTGATAAAATTCTTTCTTGACTGGATCGACCAACTGATTTTTACTTGTGATGTAAACGTAATTCCAATGGTCGAAGGAACGATCATTGCCCCAGTTCAAAGTTCCCGTCATTAGTATTCTGTCGTCGACTAAACAGAACTTGTGCTGCATTGTGAATAATGGTTCGTTAGCTTTGTATTTTATTTCAGCTCCTGAAATAATGTGGTTTTAAAATTACACACAGTACCTATTGTCTTGATAAGAAGCAAGTCCTAAAACGAATACGATTACGGTTCGGTTACTCACCGATTATTGACTTGCTCTTAATTTCAGTTAGTAAAATCAGTATGTAAAAATAATAATTACCAGCATCGATTAGTTCTTTCACAAAAAACTCTGTAGAATCATTGAATCCAGACTTATCGATGATGACGCGAATTTTTATATTTTTCTCCTTCACTAATCTTACCAATCGTCCTTGGATAGCTGGATTGTGAATGGCGGGCATACAAACGTGAACAGAATTATTTGCGGCTTCTATAAAACTCACTAACTTGTCAAAGTAATTGTAAGCATTGTATTGGAGTTTGCAAAACACCATCACTTCATTTATTTCCTTACTTCGACTTTTATAATAGTAGGCAGCCGCAGAAACAAAACATGTTAATGCAATAGCACCAACCGACGATAGAACACGTGGACTTAATCTCATTTTATGTAATTTCCAACATAAATGGAACTGTTTTTGGTTGCACTGAGACCAATCTGTAATTTTATGCTTTCAAATAAAATACAGAGGTCTTATCATTTTAGCTACATATCGAAATATAATTAATTCTAACTACCCTCAGTTTGTTCACATTTGAGTTAACAATAATTGGAGGACAAAGTAGTGTATAGACTAATTGTTATATTAGAAAAATTATTTATTGATTAAAGCAATTTCAACCTAGGTACTCTTTAAGTTGCTTCTTTGTGAAAAAAAACGTTTGTATTACATTACAAAATACAAATCTAATAACAAGTCTTTATTTTCTCTCAATCAAGTACAAATTAGATCTCTTCTTTTGGATTCTTTAAATAAAAATTCAGCCTTCGTATGTCTGTTTGTGTTTGCGAAATTTGAAAAACTTCGATAGCGCGTTTGTGTATATGTAATAATATGTACATATAAAAATGTAAGGCAGTATACTAAAATAAGAATTTGATGATGTGTTTTCTCATAACTGTTCTGTAACTTTCTCGATGAATCTAAAATCTAAACTAAACGAAACATTGTTACTAATTACTCATTTAGAAACTTTAACGTTTACCAATTCTGCCATGAGTACTGTTTGATAGTTAATTAAAATTAAAACATTGAAAATAACGTAATGTTCGTTTAAATTATATGTAAATAAGACAAAAGTTATGTATTAATTATTTATTGGTAAATTAACAAATGTAAATCAACAGTTTTTGTAATAATAATAAATATCCCTTGTAATTATGTGGACAGTGTTAAACGTCAATCTTACAAGTGATTGATATATCAAACTTCATAAATACTGGCTGTATGGCGGGCAGGTTAAGCGGGAACATTGACAGGTTCACACTCATTCCTAAAAAAATCCTCATTTCTGAGAGATGAGACTAAATGGACATGCGTTTAATAGCGTATTTTAGGTATTAGATGTAATGTTATTATTAAAAGTCGTAAATAATAAGCTAGAATCATGGGTATAACGGGTTTAATTCCATTCATTGAGAAGGCATCTAGTAGGGTAAATATAAGTGAATTTAGTGGATCATCTGTTGCTGTCGATACTTATTGTTGGCTCCACAAAGGTGCTTTTGCTTGTGCCGATAAATTGGTTCGAGGGGAGGAGACAGATATGTAAGTTTTCCTATACATTTAACATGTAAAACACATTGCTAGTATTGCTTAGTACTTAGAACATGTTTTACATTAAAAATTACAAAATTCATGTTTAAAAAAAAAAAAAAAAAGATAAAGTATACTGTATTTATTCCAGACATATCAAGTATTGTTTAAAGTATGTGACGATGTTGCTTTCAAAGAATATAAAGCCAATTTTAGTATTTGACGGAAGACATCTTCCAGCAAAAGCCATGACCGAATCCAAAAGGAGAGAGTAAGTTTTAAATAAGTTGGCATTTTATAAGGAAACTAGAACAGTTGAAACATTTCAACCTATTTTAACGACTTTCTTTTCTGGTGTGAAGCAGCAGTGATTGACCTATATGTTTTGGTTTTGCCAAGGTAAGGCAAAACATTTTCAAACAGTAACTATTCCCACAAGCAATATATTTACGTACAGCCATAGATGAGAAGGAGAGATACGTATTAAAGGTTGCAGTGAGTACTCCATATAGGTGGCCTTTATAGGCATTGGTAAATTACAGGAGCTCATTGCTCATGAGCATTACACTTTTTTTTAAATGTTTTGATAGAATAGCAAACAAGCATACAGGCGACATGATGTTAAGTGGTCACTGCAGCCCGTGAACATTCACATCTAAGGATGTATGCGGATGTGTTGTGCCTCCTGAGGACTAAGTTAGAATACCTCCTGTACAGTGTCTTCTGCCTGAACCCTTCAAACCAAAACACAGCAGTTCTCACTCTGTTGCTTTACAGCTGAAATAGGAGCTGTGGTGGTGCCGCAACAGTCGAGCATTTGACCCAAAACTCTACCACCACATAAATAATATAAGCTCATTTGGTACTCTTTTAAATACAAAAACAAGATCAAATAATATTTTAAATAGACTCAGTAAACTGTGTTGTTTGATTAAAACTCTGATCAAATAATAAGAGTTTCTAACTTTAGTTTAGTATTAATATATACTGAATATCTTTAAGACATTTCATTCTTGTGATATCAAACTTTATCCTTTTGTAATGGCTATAAAATATTTGTTTGCAGATCAAGAAATATTTCTAAAAAGAGGGCTGCTGAATTACTGAGTCTTGGAAAGGTTTGATTTTCATTAATGTGGCTTAGGTACTAATTACTATAAAATTTTTAAATGGTAGACTCTATAGATATGTTGATGTGACCATTACTGTGTCACTCGTTGGATACACTTATGAAGTCATGAATATGGGCTTCTCCAGACTTGGCAAACTTGGGCTAATTAGCAAGTTTTTAAATAAAAATACTTAAAAAAGTTTTTTAGACAATAGAAGTGATTTCATGTAAAACAGTTTAGCGGTACGTCAGGGGTCACCAGTGTAGCGGTGTCCCTAACGTACCGCTAACAAATTGTTAAATAGTTACGAACAACAGTACTCGTAGGAGCAAACGTTTATTGTGTGGGAGCTACAAAAGTATAATGTTTCTTAAGCTAGCTTACGCGCTACTTATACCCGAAATTTATTAACAATATTCCCACGAATGTTGCACTGTTAAGGAATGTTAAGTAGGGTATTTCTTAGGGGTCTAATTA
>DWKW01002363.1:0-11140 GCA_018250115.1 Doberes anticus
ACAATAAAAGAATATTGTTGTCGGAAAATGTAACAATTAGTGTACCTATCCACATCCCATGCACTGTTGCAATCTGTATTCAGATGAAGATAGAAATATTTCAAATGTTTAAGTATAATTTAATAATATGAGTACAAATGACACCCTATGTGCTTTTAGCATAAATTAAGATGCGCTATCCTATAGGCTTCATAACAGGTATTTACCAAGTAGGAGCCGACGAGCCGTAAGTAGGAATAACTTTACTGCGTTCTGCCCCTGATTCTTTGCTAGAGTCACCGCTACATTATTGTATATCATGCTACAAACAAAACTTTCCCGCCAAAACTTCATTAATACTCATTTCTTAATATTAGGTGTTCTCACTCAATGTCTTATTTGAACCAAAGTGTCAGTTAATTAAATTCTAAACAAGTGTCTATACGTAATCGGCAGCTTCTTAAAAAAAAATGTTTAGGGTATTTCGTATAAAACGTATTTTTAGATGTTTACTGAACAGTAACGTAAGTGTTTTTATAAATATAACAATTACTAATTACTTTTACTCCACTAAGCACAGCATTGTCTATGATTAAAAAATGGCAGCAGGTACAGCTAACAAATAATCGTTTAAGAATGAGTTGTCAGGCAGGTTGACTTTGACGTTGCTGTCATTCCACGTTCTGGGGAATATTATTAATAATCACCTAAATTCGACCATCGGTATCAAAAATTTCTACAAATAAAAAGTAAATTCAATACACAAATAATTAAAATACAAACCATGGATCACGAAAGCAGACAGTTAGCAGAGGATTTCTTCTTGCGAGAACCCGTTGATGCACGAATAAGGTACAATTTTTTTTTATGCAATTTCACAATAAGTTTACAATGTGTTCAAAAGCAACTCGTTTTGTAGTAAATTATGCATTTAAATAAGTCGTAAATTTGCCTCAATTATCAAATACCATAGGACGAATTTCACTTAATCCTTACTTAACATTAGGATTAAGATGAATCAATCAATTCAATGATATGCTTGTTTATACTGTATTGATGTCATTATTCTTTAAAATTGGAACACATCGAATATCTGTTGGCAAATATATAAATGCAATAATTGTTTCAAAATCATTCTATATGAAAGTAAAAGACAAACAACCATATGGTAGGTATATACTATACAGGGGTACATGTTCAAAGAATTGCAAGCATGTTACTTTTCTTGCTTTAGTCA
The DNA here is from genome assembly GCA_018250115.1 of Doberes anticus. Taxonomy (NCBI): domain Eukaryota; kingdom Metazoa; phylum Arthropoda; class Insecta; order Lepidoptera; family Hesperiidae; genus Doberes; species Doberes anticus. The sequence goes on from DWKW01002363.1 coordinate 1,217, forward strand.
TTTTATATGATAGTGTGGTAAATAAGTTATATAAGTATCTTCAGTTGGTACACAGTTAGTAGGTTTAGCTGATGGTCTATTGGAACTGTTACATTTCTTAGTAAGAAACTATTATTCAAAATATACAAACTTATTGAGCAAAAAAATTGCTTACAAGAAAATGTTAGAGGATGTAATTGTATAGAGTAGAATTGAATAGAATAGAATCTTTTTTGAAGTATTATGTTCTATTTTTTACCTGTGGACAGCAACATATTAGCTCATTAATGAGGCATGAAAGATTCGAGTTAGGATATAAAAGTTCAGCTGCTCGCTAGCTCCTATCTTGACAATTTAATTGTGACCTATACCTCTACTTTAATTTATTTGAGGTTGGATCTGGATGTCCATGGACTGCAGTGAAAATTTTACATCAGATGACCTGCATGCTTGCTTGCTATTACTTTAAAACATTCCCAGATGTTCATTCCACTAGTATTAGGTGGCCATAAAAATATAATACAAGCTTATATTCTTTTAACCTTAACCTTAACCGTAATAAGGTTTTGTGGATGATGTCCTTTACAGAAAAACTAAAAATGAACCTGTAGAAGAAGAGCACCATCCACACCTCAAGGTGGAAATGCAGACGCTTCGCTTAAACCCAGATTCACAAAAGCTTGTGTTGGACACGCTGAGGTTTATACATGGTCCTGACTTTAAACTTAGTAGTGCTGGTTTGTATAAGGTATATTCCCTAATTTTTATTCACCTTTTGTCATATAAAAATGGTTTTTAATAATCCAAATTCTTCAGAGTGGGCTAACCAACACCAAACTCTCCCTTTTTGGTGTTCATGTTTATTTTTATGACAAGGAAAATATTTATGATTTGTAATGTGATATATTTCTAAATCAATAGGATAAAGGTTCAAACTTAAGCAATCGATACTGGATGGAACGAGGCAATCTTGTGGTGCAAGGTGGCTGTGACTACTCTATCACATCTAAGCCTGATATAGGCACATCTGAAGCCAGGCTGCGTGCTTTTGTGTTGACAAAATTGGAAAGGTATTCTTAGGTTTAAACATTATTTTATTTGTTAAATGGAAACAGATGTACATTTCCATCTTAATCTTAACCTCTATAGGGTACTCATGGCCATGCAGTCAACACACTGTTTTGTAGCTGTATAAGCTGCAATTTGTGACATAACTAAAAATTATTTTAAATATGAGTATATTTCCAAAATATATCATCGTCAACCCATTATTGTTCCACTGCTGGGTATGAGAGGAGACCTCCTCTCAGACATGAAAGTATTTAGGCCATAGTCTTATAGCTTGAAATGAACTTATAGCTTACTTTATTTCAATAAAATGATTAATCATGAACATTCATTAATTAATGCGATATTTGGCATTGTTTCTTACTTAAAAGTATTTCTATATGCGGATCATCTTTGCACACACTTATAAGTAAATTATTTTCGAATGATAACAGATTTCTGTATTTAGTTTTCAAAGCCACCATAGACAAGAAACCTTTTTCGCATAATTAAGAAGTAGAAAAGTTTTCAAAGCTTCACGTCGTCGTGCAAGCCAAAATTTATCTAAATCTTGAGATAAAAATTCCAGTTGTAAATTTTTATCAGACGACAGTTCAATGAGTTGATTGTGAGTGTCATTTCGTAAGTGGGCAGCTGCAATAATATTTTCATCAAACTGATTGAGAACCCATCTTTTCGATAAAACGTTATTGTTATTTGTAAAATATTCTAGTAACTGAATCTTCAATTCACCTAAATGCGTTTTTATGGTCACCAACAGTCAGTCAATAACTGAATTTTCTATATTCGAATATTTGTTAATATAATCAGAAGTTGTAGTAAATGCATCAAAATTTCCTTTTTCAAGGCTTTATCTGTCATAAGTAAAACAGGTTTGTTCGGCCTTGTAAACTCTTATTTAAGTAAAAGTAATTGAGAAATGATGCACTAGGCTATCATTTACTTACTAAAATATTAATTTATTATTTTTATATTACATTATTTATTAATTATTGAATAATTTCATTGTACTTTACAGGTATAATTTCCACAAGGCGCATTGCGCAGAAGCATTAGATGTTGCAGCAGAAAATGTAGAACAAGCATTACAGATTTTGTCCAACAAGTATTTTAATATAAATCTTCACAATAAACCTGAAGATATACCCAAGGAGTCGGAATTACTAGAAATGAGGACAGACGAAAAGGCAGTATTAGAGTCAATCTATGACAAAAGCTTTGCAGTTAAAGAGAGTAATGTATGGAGTGTAAAACTAAACCTAGATTATTTAATTAAGATGTATGAAATTAAAGTGGTTCAAACACCCAAGAAAAAGGAAAATATAAATTGTAATAATAATTCGAAATCGAAAAAGAAAGAATTATGCAAGCTTTTTCTCAAAGGTCCATGCAGATTTGGTGCTAAATGTAAATTTATACATGAAACCAATGTTGAAAACATTGAACCCAGTGCAGTCGATAGTAAAACAAGTACAAATATTAATTTTGAATTGGAAATAAGATTTCCACAAGAAACTTTATATCCTTATCAATCTCCATTGTTATTTTTTAAAAGTAATGAAAAACCTGATATTATACCAGAGAGAACTTGTTTGCTAATAACAGCCAGATTATATGATGAGGCGAAATTATTAGCTCAAGACGCTATACCAAGTATATACTCTTTGGTCGAATTGTTGAATAATGAAGATGACATAAGCAATTTTATCAAGTTTGATACAAGAAAGTTTCCGGAACCTTTTGATCCACTATTCCCTCAGTTAATTGAAAAAAGTGAAAGTAACAAAGAAAATCTTTCCTCACATTATAAGAAAGGCGATACCAAAGACAACAGAACTAATGTAAATTTTGATGCAATTCTGAAGGAGAACAGGGATATCGCTAAACGATGGCTTGAGAAAGGGGACAATAACAGGTACAGCAAAATGATGTCAAATAGGCGGAAGCTTCCTGCATGGGAGAAGAGGAAAGAAATACTTAACACTATTGAGAAATCTCAGGTCAGTACAAGAATATATTATGGACTCAATATTGATTTATGTGAAATATTTTAACTTAAAATAGTATTAGCATGTTGAAATAGTATTAGATTTTCTTTAACATATAGCAATTTGAATAACTAAAATCTAGTGTTGATTGTACTAATCTAAAATTAAAATAAAATAAGATGTTATTGAGGTGGCATAAATCTCTGTGGCATTGACACTTGTACAAGATGTTCTTAATTAGTACTAAAAAAATTGGTGGATGAAATGAGTGGCAATGATGGCATATTTATAGGAAGGGCAACTTAAATGGTCACCCATGATCGTTACAATGCTTAAAGGATGTTTTTTAATGTTATTACCAGTTTAAGCACTGTCGTATTTCAGATTGAAGCACAGTAAGGAAAGTAAAAACATATGCACATATCTCAAATAGGACTTCAGATCTTTTTGAGGTTGGATGTTGATGTTCATGGGTTGTAGTAATCTCTTAACATGCAAGGCATGCTAGTTTGCTACTTGCTACAAATTATGTACATTATTTCTGCCGCACTGGGAATCGAACCCAAGACCCTCCGAAAAGCAGACCACGGCGTCACACAGATCGTCACGGGTGAATGTTTATACAGCTTTTTTTTCTATCCAGGTTGTTGTTATAAGTGGTGAAACAGGGTGTGGCAAGAGTACTCAGGTCCCACAGTTCATTCTGGACAACTGGTTGGACCACTTCAACAAAGGTGGGAAGCAACATGTAGAAATTGTGTGCACACAGCCAAGGAGGATATCAGCTATCGGTGTAGCAGGCCGAGTAGCTGATGAAAGAGTGGAGAAGATTGGCCAGGTGGTAGGGTATCAGGTAAATTTTTTTAAATCTATATCTTAGTTTTTTATCAACCCATTATTGTCCCACTACTGGGCACCAACCTTCTCACATAGATGAGAAGGTTTAGGCCATAGTCCAACATGCTGGCTAAGTGCGAATTGGCAATCTTCACATGCCTTTGAGAACATTTTGCAGAACTCTCAGACATGCAGGATTTCTCGCGATGTTTTCCTTCGTCGTTAAATCAAATGATAATTCATTTTTAATACGCCCATAATTTAGAAACAATAATAAATAACAAGTGAGTGATAGCACAGTGGTTAAGAATCTCGACCACGCTATGTTGTTTCGAGGTTCAAATCCCGGTACGCACCTCTATTTTTAGAAAATTCTTTTCAAAGTTTTCGCTCGCTTTAACGGTGAAAGAAAACATTGTGAGGAAACCTGCATGCCGGAGAATTCTCCATAACGTTCTCAAAGGCATGTGAAGTCCTCCAATCCGCACTTGGCCAGCGTGGTGGACTATGGCCTATCTATACTCTCTCATCTCTGAGAGATGACCCGTGCCCAGCAGTGGGATGATAATGTGTTGATGATGAATAAGTAATAATTTCGAAATTTAGAAATGCTTGCTGAGATTTGTACCCCGACCCACCGGAGCAGTAGGTCGAGATCCTTAACCACTAGGCTATCACTCATTTATAATACGTTTACTTAATTTATTATCTGACTATCTTTGCCTTCATTTCAGATAAGACTTGAGAGTAAAGTGTCATCCAAGACTCGTCTACTGTTTTGTACAACGGGTATTCTCCTACGAAGACTAGAGAATGACCCTCAATTAAAATCAGTAACACACATACTGGTGGACGAAGTTCACGAGAGATCAGAGGAGAGTGACTTCCTGCTTCTCATTTTGAGGGACCTTATCAAAGTGAGAAAGGATCTTACGGTGATACTTATGAGTGCAACTTTGAATGCTAATTTGTTTTCCAAATACTTTGAAAATATTCCAATTTTAGAAATACCGGGTGAGTAACGTTATTTCTTAATGATCTCTTTATAATGCTTTGTTTTACATCTGATATTTACTATTATTTTGTCTTTTGAATACATACTCATTGTTATCAAACCATTACTGTCTCATTGCTAAACATGGCTCCACCACTCCGGGCAACCAATCTAGGTTCACTCCACATGCCTTTAAGAATAAGAATATTATGGAGAACTTTCAAGTATGTAGGTTTCCTCACGATGTTTTACTTCACCGCCAGCAAGTGATAATTGGTTTCTAATGTGCACATAACTTCAATAAATTAGTCACTAGGAGGGATTCGAACCCTGGTCTCACCATAGTGGAGGGTCGGGTTTCGGGATGTATATCCCGATGGCAGAAAATTATATCTTTTAACAATTACTTTTTGTTTTCACAGGTCGAACTTTTCCAGTAGAACAACTATTCTTAGAAGAAATAATGGAGACTTCAAAGTATGTCTTGGAGGAAAACGGGATTTATGCGCGTAAAGTAAAGAAATGTAAGTTTCTATGTTAGTACTTTTTTCAAACCATATCTATGATATTATTATGATATTTATTTTTGTACTTTTTACTCATATTTCCAAAAGTATGCTCCAGAACACGTCTAGTAACAAAGTTGCTCGAGAATAAGACATTTATTGGTTGGCATAGTCTTGTTGTATATTAAAGGTAATAGCCAGCAAGCATGCATGCCACCTGATTTTAACTGGTCACTGCAGCCCATGGATATCAAATTCTTAAATTGTTGTTAGCTTCTCTCTGTTGTTAGCTTCTCTATCCTGAGTTCTCAGGAATATTCCAGAGTCCGATGTAGTCTGTGCAATGTGTGTCAATGTAACGCTACTGCTTTACAGCAGAAATATACAGCAGAATATAAAACGTTCTCAAAGGCATGTGAAGTCCGCCAATCCGCACTTGGCCATCGTGTTGGACTATAGCCTAAACTATATCATCTTCTGAGAGAAGAGCCGTGCCCAGCAGTGGGACAATGGGTTGATGATATACAGCAGTGGTGCAGTTCCGCAGCTTACTATGGCACCATATAAACATACCGTAATTATTAATTGCTTACCACGTGTAACTTTCATGTAAAGCTGGCACTAACTGTAATCTATTTTCTAGCCGAAAAGAAATACGATCTAGAAGCAGAGCTAGAAACTTGTGACGTAAAAGGCGAGGCCATGGAGCCTCCCAAGTATTCTATAAGGGACGAAAATCTGAACATATTCCAGATGGTAGCCAGGTATCCGCATTGTGGGAAAACTACGTGCAAGAACCTGTACCTCATGGACGTAGAGAAGGTTAGTAGTTAAGTTGGATCATCATCATCAAGCCATTACTGTCACATTGCTGGGCATGGGTTTCATGACGAAAAAAAAGAAATGAAGAATTGAAGGTGGAAGTTTAATGTCTAAGGCTCTCCCGTGGTGACACCACCGAAGCGTCTATTCCTGCTGTCAAAAATCAATCTGCGCATTGCTGTGTTTCGGTTTGAATGATATGGTTATGTAGAATACAATGGACAGGAGGCATTTCAATTTAGACCTCAGTCAAATAAGACTTTGGACCTATTATTTGAAGTTGGATATCCAACGGCTGTATTGACCAATTTACATCAGGTGGGATGCATACTCTGTACATCTTTACAATTACTATATATAATTTGTTTCTAAGTTATTATATTAACTCTCAAAGCAGTTTATAAACCACCAGTTTGTTCCATTATTGTCGAGCAAGTGTGAGATATTCTGACTTATTTATGCAAAAGGAAAGTGTTTAAATTTACATTTTGTTATAAGGTGCACCAACCACACAGCTACCTCATTGAAAAAAAGGAATAAAAACTTTTTTACCTACATAGTTGTGACATTAGCAGCCCATCCATAAATTACTATCTCTTAATACTTCGGTTAAGAGCCAGTAATATATGGTAAATAAATAAATAAACTAAATAGCGTTTCACACTCATAGCCCCACAGTAGGATTTATATGTAGTGTAATATTAGTTATACTATATATATTATTAGTTATTAGTAGTATGAATATTTTTTTGTTTCAGATAAATTTAGAAATAGTAGAGCATGTATTAGGTTACATTGTTGAAGGCGACCACAAGTGGCCGAGAGAGGGCGCTATATTGATATTCCTACCCGGCATCGCTGAGATCATGTCGCTACACGACCAGCTGGTTGAGAGTCATACATTCAGTCCCAAGTAAGTTACGTTTATGTGTTTGTCTAGACTTCCGCTCGCGATAGATGAGAATGAGCAAATGTATGAATGTATGATTGAAAATAGAGAAGTCGAGCAGTGTATCAAGTTCTATTTAATCGGTTTTTTTTTCAAACTGACAGCAGTTTTTAAGTCTGACTGTGTGATTTTAAACTGTGAAACCATTCAGTACTTTTTACGTGATTGGCGATACAAATTAAATAAACGTGTTTAAATACTATAAAATAATAATAAATAGCGCCTCACACTAGATTTGTCCGTGTTGTGGATGTTGTGGACACAGATGCCATTTCTGTTACTTTACTGATTTACTTTTACTTTTTTATTTATTTATTGCAAACCAAAGAGTACACATTATAACTTACTTAATAACCTATCAAACTGTAAAACAATATGTCGGCAGTAGCTCTCGTGAATCATAGTACATTGTAATATGTATCTAAACTCTTATAACATAACTATACTATTCTAACCATATCACTTAACCTTAAATGGGCTATGGTAACGTAAACTATTACATTAATATTTATTCGTCAATTGTGATTATTGCTTTACATAATGTTTTTCATTTCAAAGTAAATAAAAATCAAAGTAATAAAAAAATTTGGAAAGTAAACTAATCTTTCAGAAATTACCGAGTAACTTCTATATATATTCGTGCATGGTGTTTATACATTCCGGTTATGAATTTATTGTATAAATTTGCTCGAAAATTAGTTCTCCACTAGTCCAACCATAGAAAGAGGTATTCAACTTGAGTATTTGCCGTTTGTAAATTATATCTTTAATTTGTTTTCAGAACGGGAAAATATATAATCGTACCTCTTCATTCAACTCTGTCGAGCGAAGAACAAGCCATGGTATTTAAAACGCCGAAACCTGGAACTCGTAAAATCGTCCTATCCACTAACATAGCTGAAACGTCAGTAACCATAGACGATTGTGTTTTCGTCATTGACTGCGGGCGAATGAAAGAAAAACGGTATGGAATCTCTAATATAAAATCGTGATTCGTCTGAAATCGAAGCATTTAAAATGTAACTTATGATAGGAATCCGGCGCGAAGGACCAAACGAAGCTTGCTCATATTATTATAAGGTGAAAATACAATGTGGATGCAAAGTTACTAAGAATATTAGTAATAATAATCCATAATAATTCATGTATCCATATTTTATAACCCTGTTTTTAAAAAAAAATATATTTTATGTACACGCAATAAGGACTAAGAAACAGATTTCCTAAATACTGTGAGAACTTTTACGTGAGATGTGTAGTGAAAAACTCAAATAAACTCGTCTTTAGGTTCGATTCAAACCGTAACATGGAATCGCTAGAACTTGTATGGGTCTCCCGAGCCAACGCGAAGCAGCGTCGCGGCCGCGCCGGCAGAGTGATGCCCGGCGTGTGCATACATCTGTTCACGTCGCACAGATACGAGTACCACATAGCCGACCAGCCCGTGCCGGAGATACATCGGGTGCCGCTGGAGCAGCTGTTGCTGAAGCTGAAGATATTGCCGCTGTTTCAGAATATGAGCGTGCACGAAGTGTTAGGTAAGTTTTTCGCTGTGTCGTTATTATCGTAAGGGTTGAGAGTGCAGACATCTATACAGATGTAGTAAGTGTCATAACTTATATATTTTATCCCAAGTGGTCCAACCGATGGTTTTGATGGTGACATCGTATCTATTTTATACAAACGGAATAGCAAACGAGCATGCAGGCCACCGGAACCGGAAGTAGGACGGAAGTCCTATTTGAGGTTATATGCGGATGCGTTGCTACTCTCTGTCCAGTGTCTTCTGCCTAAAGACTTTTATGAAGAATGCTCGCATGCGACGGCACCAATGCTGCAACTATTTCCCCGTAAACCAGCAGTGTGATCATTGCAATTTGCAGTTGTGTTCAATAAATAAAAAATAAGAAAAAGATTAATTTATTTGTGATGTAAAATTCTCTTTAATGCCGTCGTTCTCATCGTAACTAGAGTATATTAAATTTCTTGCGATTTATTAGTACGTACATACATATGTCATTAAATATAAATAAGTAAGTAAAATTTCAAAATAATTAAAATTTTTAGTTACAAGTCCAATAAATTTACACATACCCTCAATTTCAGAAAAAACAATAGAACCGCCAGCCAAAACCAACATAGACGGTGCACTCACTCGACTCCAAGATATTGGCGCATTAGACAAGTCGTACGTCCTGACCGCGCTCGGCAAACACTTGGCAGCCTTGCCGGTGGACGTTAGAATCGGAAAACTGATGCTTTTCGGCGCTATTTTCTGCTGCGTAGACTCCGCATTGACTATGGCCGCTTGTTTGAGTCACAAAAGGCCCTTCGTAGCGCCGTTTGGGAAAAAGGTACGGGTGAATTTATGTTTTAGTCAAATGTTACGTTACTAAATTAAGATGATATTGAATGCATAATTGTACTGTTCTTGTTTGTGAGCGCGGTTCATCTCTGGACGCATCTTCGCGTTTCACTAGACAGGATTCTTGTCAAATGCTAGGTTATTTAAAAGAAAATATTTAAAGGTAATTTGTAAGGACACAGTTCACGTTCTGTGTTCAATGCGTCATGTGCATGCATGCAGCAGACATTTGATGCCAGACATGTGAGAAAGTAATCATACTTAAAACGCAAATGCGAAAAACGTGAATGTGCTACTGCATCCTATTTCTCATTTACATTTTTATAAATTGTTACTTTAAATTTTAATTTCGCTTTACACAGAAGAAAGTTGAACAAAAACTCTGTTTCTTAGACATTAGAAAAAAAACACAACTC